>PVKS010003303.1:0-105693 GCA_004027875.1 Aplodontia rufa | reverse complement strand
GCAACACAGAAATATCTATGTTCATAGCAGCTCAATTTACAATAGCAAAATTATGGAAACAACCCAGATGTCCCTCACTGGATGAATGGAACCAAAAACTGTGATACATATATACCATGGAATTTTACACAGCAATTAGAAACAATGATATTGCAGCCTTTGAAGGTAAATGGATGGCTATGGAAGAAATTATACTGAGTGAAATCAGCATAACCCAGAGAACCAAGGGTCGAATGTCTTCACTCATCTGTGGAGGCTGGAACTAGACCCTGGCCATTAAGAGAGGTGGTCTATTATCAGGTGTTAAATCCAGATATCATGTAATGTTACACAACCTAATACATTTTTAGAAATGTTTTGGGAAAGGGAGGGGAGGGAAAAGGATGGGTAATTGGGAGGTACTCTTGGGGGTGAATCTAATCTTCAGAATTTATATTCATATGATATTATTTCATTAAAAATGTATATGATTGTGCAACAAATAAATTTCTCATTAAAAAAAGAAAGAAACCTTTGCCTAAGCTAGATTTTTAAATTGAATTTTCGACCAAATTGCTGGCAAAAATAGGAGCTATGTGAGAAAAATATCTACTGAATAGCTAATTTATATTATTTGGTATCCTTTGTATAAAAATACTCTGCTAATCAGGTTTAGAAATTAATTTTTACACGAAGATATTTTACTGATAAACTACTATGGGTTTTTAATTTAAAAAACTTTCCCATCACAGTTAGTAGAACCTTTTAATTAATGCACAAATAAAATTACTAAATTGCTGTAAGATTTATATTTTTAAAAAATCTTCTTTTATTTTTTATTAGTTATTTAAGGGTCTTACCTAAATATTACCTTAAATGGTGTTTATCTACTTTTTCATAAATAGACCAAAGAATGTTGGAAGAGAGTAAAGAAGATGTTGGTATTTGGGAGAAGCTAAACATTTCTGTTCACTTTCCTCCTCTTGGAAAATACAGGTTGGAGCTCTAAGCAAAAATAATAATAATAATAACAATAAACCAAAATATGGCTTTAATAGTAAGATCTGTAGTTTATAAGTTGACACAGCTTCAGAACTAAAGATTTCCTCCTGAATCCAGGAATGTTGGCTCTGAACTCCAGCTATTGCAAATAAACTTCTACTTTTTTGAAACAAGTACGTACTTCAGAGGGAGCTGGTAGTACTGATATTCTTTAAACTGAAAGTAATTTTAATGATATAGGAAAGATGACACATAACATATCACAGATTGCGTTTAGGCATCAGTCTTTACCCCTGATACCCTTCCTTTTTTGTAATATAAAACATTGCTATGGTTTCCAATGTAATATTTTGGCATTGATAGTTATGAAAAATATATAATATTTAGGTTTCAAAGTTCATGGAAATGCTTGGTATGACCAAAAAGCATGAGTTCATGATACATTTTACATTTTTTTATTTGAAGATGTTGACAATTCCCTTGATATGAGACAGTTTGCTCTCAATTATCCTCCACAGGTAAAACCATTAGGAAAGCAGTTTCTATGCAGTGGATTTTATGAGCTCACTGCGTCATTACCTTCTTCTCTAAGTACAATCCAGTGTACTGTGGTTTCCATTCCATGTTCCTCCTTAGAATGTGTTAATGGAGAGAATATTCAGAATGAATGCCTTCTTGCCACTGACTCAGTGACCTGGGCCCAAGGCACTCTGCAGACCTTAATTCACTGACCTAGAAAATGAGGCATTCGAACCAGCTGACTCTTAAATTCCTATCCAACTCTTTTAAAAATGTTTATTTCACTATTTTAGTACCTAAATAATGTGCATTCATTGAAAAATATTAGTTTACTAAAAACAAAATTTTAGAAAGGGCAGGGGATCTGTCATTCCATTCTGCAATATGAAATGTTTTGATTCTGTTATTAACCTTCTAGCTCGACCTCATCATCAAGCATTCCCATAATGAATTCATTTCTGCAAACCAGTCACTCATCTCTAGCTGCTAATATGTTCAATATTACGGAAACAAAACTGTGGCGGTTTAACCTGAGACCTTCAGCTTTGTGAATCATATAGAGAATAATATTTCTCCAGTTAAGATAAAACTTATACTGACCACTGCAATATGAGATTACTGCCAGTGTTGGACTGGGTTGATTGAGAAAGGTATTATTGAAATTAAGCCACTAGGGAAACAATCCCTTCTCAATCATTTGTCATTCAAAGAAATGGGGAGGCAATTGACTTTATTGAATCTGAAGTGGAAAATATACTCAGGATGTATGACTTTAGTTTTTTGAGGAACAGTGAGCACTGCCTATACTTATTACGGGGGGATTCACAGAGAAAAATACTTTAGCTCTAAAGTTGGAATGCTAACTAAAATTGTCTTAGCCAGTCTAGCCCAAACAAAACAAACTACTTTCATAAAATTTAATTTCTGTGCTCTATTTGAAATTTACATAGTTATTAAAGATTCAAATATGGATAAAGAATAAAACATTAACTATTGGGCAACTCAATGTAGCTTATGGGTTTGTAATTCTGCTCTGTGGAAGAAAAATATCTTGCCATCAATATTAAATTAGTTGAAATTTCAATCAATTGAGGTTTAACCCAGTCAGGTTATATTCCACTTTTTTTTTAACTCCTTAGAATGCCTTGGTTCAAAAGCATTTCACTCAAACAATTTAAATGTAGAATCTGGATTTGCAGTAGACCCTGTGTTTCTTCTCTTGTTGCGATCAAGAATGGTTCCCTCTGATTCTGATGTATCTTGTGCTCCCACTGTGACCTCCAGTTCTCAGGTTCAAATACATCTTGATGTCTTGAGCCCAACCTCAGTGCATCTTTGGTAGGCCTCACAACCAGTTCACAAATCTCCATCTTTTCAAAATTATCACCTTTTCTACACATATTACACTAGTTTTATCTGAGGAATTTTTAAGTTCAGATTCTTTGTAGGTTCTTTCCTCAGATAATGAGTTGAATTTGGTATCACATAGTTGCCATATTATCTGCAAATTCTCTGTAGATAAATTCAAATTTCCGTTTGAATTTCAGACAACTCTTCTAGTCTAAAATGATCCTAACATGTATTTCGATGTGCCCTTGAGTTCTAGTAGTTATACCACACGCCAACATTGGGATTCTACAGGGAGAGGAGTTGTGGGCCCCCTGTTAGGAGTTATCTATGTCCTATACATTTCAACTTTTATTCTCACCTTCATATCCTATGATAAAATTCTTATCTCCTTCTCATGAGAAATCAGCTCTGCATAATTATTCTTTTCCACATTTTATTTTGATGTGATTACTATATTTTAAGTAATACAGGATTCAAAAATAAAGCAAAATAACTTTTTCTCCCTTTCAAGTTCTTATAATTGAAAATCATAACTCACAAGAAGGCTTCTTGCTTCTACTAAGTACTTTCCCAAATCACTTAAAAAGTGGACAATTACTGATGATGATTATTATTTTCACTTTATCAATTTCCTTCTGAATATAGTATATTTATTGACAGAGGATTAGAGAAGGGAAAAACTAACCAGGAAAACCATACAGTTGATAGCAAAATATGATACCACTATAGTTAAATTTTGATATTCAAAAAATGTTTTGAAGTAATACCTTTTTGGCTTAATTTCATATATTTTCATAAAAAACTAGATTTTATGGTTCTTATTTTCATGAACAGAAACCTAATTTCTTATATTATGCCTATAGGAAGTTAGTAAAATAATTAGGTCAGTAAATTGGGGATGCTTATATTTTAATTATAACTAATCTTATAATTTGTATAGTGTTCACTTTGTCTCAATTATTTTTGCTTTTCAGATGCATGATCACAATTATATGAAGCATATATTTTCCTTTACATTTTATAAATGTTAAATATGAAAATGTGGATCTAAATCCAGGTGTCTTGACTTCAAAACCTGTACACTTAACAATTACGCTGAATTCTAAGAGAATGACTCAACCTGCATAATTTCATCTCATTACAACCTTTACATGTATCTTAAGACCAGGGATATCTTAGGTCCTTAAAAACTGTACTTTTCTTAAGCATATATAAAAATACAAATACATACTTGATTCCATAATGCAGTGCTTTTAAAGTTAAGTATCAGTAGCAAATACTCATGATTAAAATAAATTGTAAGAGAAGAGGAATAGAATAAAAATTTCTTAACCTGATAGTAATTTTAGATATTCTGTTTCTGTGACTATAGGAGCTGACAAGAACAATTTGAAAGAGAAAGTTTATTTAAGGGCTCATGATTTTGGAAGTCTTAGTCCATAGATGGCTGATGCCATTCCTTGGGGCTTGAGGAGAAGCAGAATATTATGGCGGAAGAGTGTGGTGGAGGGAAGCAGCTCAAGTATCACATCACAAAGTAGAGAAAGTCCATGGCAGATACAAAATATATACCCCAAAGGCACTCCCGCAATGACCTACCTTCTACAACCATACCCTACCTGTGCTCTGTTGCCAGGGGATTAATTCACGAATTGGGTTAAGGCTCTTATAACCCAACTCTTCCACTTCTGAGCCCCCCTACATTGTCACACAGGAGTTTTGGGGGATATTCTCGCATTCAAACCACTACATGATGTCCTTCTAAAATTAACATTTAGTTAAGTATATAGACTTAATTTTAATATATTAAAATGATGAAATGAGGAAAAAGATAACAATGTCTACCATACCACATCTATTAAAGAGTATCTATTGATTTTGCCCACTGCAATAAGAGAAGATAATTAAACAATTTGTAAATTGGAAAGTAGGAAGTAAAACATATTATTTATATCACATAGGATAATCTAATAAAATATTTATGAAATCTACAGATCTGTCATTAGATTACATCAGATAACTAAGCAAGTTTCCATGATATAAGCTAAATATATAAATTTAAATGTCTTCCTCATTATCCTATCCCACACCATGGTTTATATTTCTTTGATATCGTTAGAGCTAAAATTAGGAACTGCAATATAAAAAAATCATAGTTTCTTCACAAGATATATAGTGCTTATGACCATATTTAGCATAATATGCAAGATATGTTGGATATTATAAATCTTTATTGAAATGAATTTAAGAAGATTTAATAAATGCAAATATGTGCCCTTTTCATGGAAAAGGTACTATACAGCTGTTAATTCTCCATGAATTGATCTTTGGATTCATTATAATTCTACTCAGATTCCTATGAATTTTTTGTGATTTTTAGTAATTTGTTTAATTTATATGGAAAAGGAAATGGACCAAACATTCTGGAAATGCCCAGAAAAAACAAGATGAAGGAATTTGCCCAAACCCAGGCCACAGTGGTAACAGGGTACATGAAAGAGGTGATAGATATTTTGTATGAGAGTGAAATGTTGGGCTCTTCAGTCCATGAGTTCAGAGATACTGACTATTCTTGTGAAAGAAAAATAAAAACAAAGTATGCTGAAATTAGATCATCATCTCAGATCATGCATGTAAATCAAATTCATGTGGCTTAGACTCAAATATGAAAGACCAAAATATAGACAACACCTTTATTATTTTTAATTTATTTTTATAAAAAGACAAAGACATCAAGAATTGAAGAAAGCAGTGGTTTAACTTGTCAACATTAAAGTTGAGAATTCTTGTCCTTTAAAAGACATTGATGATAGTATTGACAGAGATAGGCACATAAATCAGTAGACCAGAATAGATCCAAGAGAGAATCAATAAATATTCTTAACTGGTTTATGACAAGAATGATAGGGGGAGGATAACCTTCCTAACAAACAGGGCTGGAACAACTACAGTGGAAAAATAGTCTCATCTCTGTCCCAATATCTTCTATAGAAGCTAACCAAAATGGATAATTAACTTAAAAGTGAAATATAAAACTGTACATTCTTTGGTGAAAGGGATAGGAGGAAATCTTCAGGATACAGAATTAGGCAGATGCTTGAACTTGGTACCAAAACCAAGATTATATATATATATATATACACAAAAATGAATACGTTTACCTCATTAAAAATTTTTTGCTCCGTAAAAATTATGTGAAGAATATATAAAAACAAACTAAAAACTTGAATAAAATAATTGTGGCTACGTGTCTGACAAAGAACTAGTACCTAGAATATATGAGGAATATCCAAACTCAGTAAACAACAACAACTTGCTTCCAGTTAGAAAAAATCGTAAAGACGTGGACACAAACTTCACCAGAGTATACAGATGTCACATAAGAAGAGGAAAAGTGGTTAAACTTCATTAACCATGAAGGAGATGAAAATTAATACTCTTAACAGATATTATTGCACAATAGTCATAATAGCTTAAAAAATAGTGCTGATACAAAATTTTGGGAAGGATGCAAAATTGCTACTGAGAATATAAAATGCTGTAGGTCCCATGAAAATTATGTTGACAATTCATTATAAAACTAATATGCAGTTATCAAAGAACACAAGAATTACCCTCTTGGTCATTTATTCCAGAGCATTTATTCATGCAAAAACATGTAAGGGGATGTTGATAACACCTTCATTTGTAATAGACTAAATCAGGAATCGGGTAAAATGTCCATTAACCAAACTGGTGAATGATTAAACATAACAAAACCATGATAAGACCACTATTCAGCAGTGGAAGGAACAAAAATTGATACATGAAACAACCTAGGTGAACCCATGGGAAATCATACTGAATTGTGAAAATTGCCCATATCAATGGCAATATACTACATGGTTCCATTTCCTACATGTTAAAATGATATATTTGTAGAAATCGGAAGCAGATTACTGATGATAGGAGTTAGGACTTGGATGGAGGTTTTGGAAAGGATTAGTATGTTTATGAGAGAAGACATGAAAGAACTGCTCAAAGTCCTCACCATGTGTATAAATGTGTGAAACTATATATGTAAAAATACAAAAGTATTTACAAATACCCATACACAAATGAGTCCATACTAAACTGGAAATTTGAATGAAATTAAGAAATTTTAACATCAGTATCCTGGTTGTGCTATTATACTCCAATTGTGTAAATATAAAGGTTACATGTATTTCTTATCTTTTAAAGCTACTTATTAATCAGCATTATCTCAGAAACATGAGTTTTTAAAGATATTGAGAGGGTGCAATTTCTACAATTCATTAAACAATGAGTATCCACACTATATAAAGAAGTGTAACAAATCAATTAGAAAGTAAAACAAAAGAACTGGATATAATGAACAATCATTTTTTTTTTCAGAATGGGAGATACAAATAGAAAGGAAATCCATACCAACAGAAATGTATTAAATTTATTAGTCATTAACAAAATTCAAATAAAATTTACACTATCATTTTGTACTTTACAATACGATAAACATTCAAAGAATACTGTCAATCTGCAGGGTTGACAAGGATTAGAAGAATTGAAATTCATGTACTGTAAGAAAGCATGTAAGTTGGTACAATCACTTTAGAAAATGACTGTAAGGTTGGAGCTGTGGCTTAGTGGTTATGGTGCTTACCTGGCATGCACAAGGACCTGGGTTGGAGCCCCAGCACCATGTACATAACAAAATGTTGGAGTAGCAAAGGCCACATGGAACTAAATAAAGTTGATCCCCTCTCCCCCTTTATTAAAAGAAAAAAGTAAAGAAAAAGGAAATAACTGTAAGACACAGCAGCTCAACTCCCAGGAATATCATGTAAAGTTACTAATGCTTTTGCATACAAGAATACATGTATGGGAGAGGTGGCTCAGTGGTACAGTTCTTGCTTGGTATGTGTCAGGACCAAAGTCGACCCCCAGCACCACATACACAACTAAGTGGAGGAAAAACAAAAATCAGATAAAATTGATTCATTCTTTCTTCTCTCTCTCCTTTTTTTCTTTAAGGTGAATACATGTATGAAGATATTTACAGAAAATTTTTTTAGGATAACAAAGCAGGTCACATTTGAACTACCAAATTGTGTTATAGTCACAGTCAATGTTCTTCAGTAAAAATCATAAGGCACATCTACATGGATGAATTGCAGAAGTCAAAGGAACAAAAATGCAAATCACAAAATATACGCACAATATGATTCCCCTTACAAAAACATCAAACTGGCAAAACTAGATGTATACTGCTCAGGCATATGCACATAAGTAAAAAGAAAGCTATTGGGTAAAGCAGGGAAATTTAATTTAAGATTTAGAAAAACTCTGGAGAAGAGAAAGAAACATGATTGGGGCACAGGCAAGGAGTGTTCAAAGGCTTTGTTAATGCTTTCTTTCATTGGATGATGTTAACAGGGCTATTAGATTTATCAGTGTCCTTTAAACTCCAAATATATATTTGTTCTTTCTATGAACAAGGTATTTCACAATAAAAGTAACACTGCCAACTAGTTATGGCTCTTCCCTGGTAATACGGTGTTTACAGATGTCAGGGCAGTTTACTGCACTTTTTCATCCCCTTCATTACATGTTAGACATTTAACACAGAGTGGGTCATGCCGGGGATTTTTAGAATACAACTCTCAGCTTTTCTAACTCATTGTGTATTCATTCAGGAAACTCTGGACATTGTGACATTCACATCCATCATTATGAGGGTTCAGGCGATCCTCACTAACCTGAGGACCATAAACAACAACAGTGATCGCACAGCGTGGATGGCTCCGGTTTCAGTCCTGACCCATGGATGTTAAGGGTCACTTCTAGAGAACAATCTACACCAGACACGAACAAGTTGCAAAATGGGAGTGGAATTTTAAAAAATCCTCAGAGTAATAAGATACATTTTATTGGCCTAGAATAAAGAAGATAAAAAGACTGAAATAAATGCTCAGATGAAAGATCTGTTTTTCCAAGCTAATTCTTGGAAGAAACTTGAGGATTGATTGCATGACCTTACGTGTGTTGAGATTTAATTAGACAGTGTTTAGAAAAGAAACTGAGCTAGCTCCTCAAAGAAAGATGCTTCTATAGTGAATTTTTTTTATTAACTGTGGTAGTTTTGAAACATCTTCAGCTAACGCATGTTTGCTGTTGAAACTTGTTCATTTTGCCTCCATAAGCTATTTCTTTTAATCCTTTTGTTTAATTGCCCATTACTTGCACTAGTAAAGCTATCAGTAGGAAGATATTTTGAAGTAATGGAATACTTAAATCTCTGCTGTAGCTTTTTTTATATAAAGGCTCATGGATATTTACATGTGTAAAAATGTCCTTACAATATGAGCACATAACCTTAAATTACCTACCATGTACATGGCTTATCTCCGCCCTGGTTTTTACTGAAACTTCTCTGTATAAGGTTACAACATCTGATATAAGTATTCTATAATCATTCACTTTCTATTTTTAATTTCTTCTTCCTAAGTAAGTTTCCTTCTGCCTGTTTATACCAGAGTGAATGTTTTCATTATTCCTCTGATTTAAGTATTTTAAACATTCAAGAAACTGCTACTTGATATCTACTTTGTGCAAGGAATTGAGATATAGTTCTAGAAAAATCATGTTTTGTGATTAATATGGTTCCATTTTAAATAATAGCTTTATTGAAAATTAATTAGCAGGGGCTGAAGCAGTGGCTTAGAAGTTACGGTGCTTGCCTGGCATGCTCAAGCACCCAGGTTCAAACCCCAGCAACACATGCACAGTGAAGTGTCACAGAAACAAAATCCAGAAGAAATCATAAAGTTGACTCATTCTTTGTCTCTTTATTAATATAAAAAGAAAATTAGCTAACATACAAAAATATCATCTTTTTAAATTTGCAAAATCCAATGGGTTTTAATATATTTGGAGCTTTGCAATGATCCCCAGAAAAGTTTGGAACACTTTCCTCACCAGAAAGAAACCGCACATTCTTCAGCATTGATGCGCATTTCTCCTGTTCAACCACGGATCTGCACTTTTGTCTCTGTAGCTTTACCTATCCTTGATATTTCATATAAATGGAAAAGACTACATGGTCTTTTAGACTGATGTTTTTAATTTAGCATCAGGATTTTAAGATTCATATATATCATTGCTTGCCTCAGTACTTCATTCCTTTTTATAAAGGAATAATATTCCATTTTGTGAATTGCAACATTTTGTTGTCCCATATGGGCACTTAGGATGTTACCTTGTTTTGGCTGTTGTCCTTAGTGCTTCTATGAATATTCAAGCACAAAGAAGTTGCACATATTTTAACTTCTTTTGGTTGTACAACTAGGATGGAATTGCTGTGGTAACTATGTAAATAACAATCTGAAAAACTGTTGAAATATTTTGCAAGTAACTGCAATGTATTATTTTCATCAACCTCATGTGTAAGAGTTACAGTTTCTCTACATCCTCACCAGCACTTATTTTTGTGTTATTTTTATGATCATCAACGTAGAGGGTGTGAAATGATATCTCATTATTGTTTTGATTTGCATTTCTGTGACTGAAGATATGGAGCATCCTTTCACATTTTTGTAGGCCATTGGTGTATCTTCTTTGGAGAAATGTGTATCAGATCCTTTGCTCAATTTTTTAAAAATGGGCTATGTGTCTGTTTATTGTTGAGTTGGTGGATTCTTAGCACCCTTGTCAAAATCAACTTAACCATGAATGTAAAAATTTATTTTTGAACTCTAAGGTTTTATTGTTTTCATCTATTTATCAATCTTACTACTTTAATCATATGATGTTGACTATTGTAGCTTTGTAGTAAAGTTTTGAAATCAAAATGTAAATACTCCGATTTCATAGGTTTTGAAATTGTTTTGACAGTTCTTGATCTTCTTTATACAAATATCATTTTATCAGTTCTAATTATATTTCTGTTTGGAAAGGTGCTTAGTAAAATAGTAATGAAGTAGAAAGCAAAAGTTCCCTTCTAACTCCTAATGCTCGTACATGCCTATTCACTGGAAATCAGGAGTAAGCATTGTATCATTCCATGAATCTTATAGGCATATGTGATTTTATATATACATATATATATGTATATATAAAATTGTATACACTTTTCTGCATTTTCAAGAGTTATTTTCTGGTTCTCATGTCACATCCTAAATGTTGATATATCTTCATTATTGAATGTAAGTCTAATACAATGAAAAATCCTAATTTATTTAACCAATTTCAGTGATGAACAGAATAATTACTACTGATTGCTAAAACACTTCTATAATAGGCTAGTTTTGTGTATGTATCTTTATTTGTGTGAACACATCTATAAGATCAAACCTTTGAAACTGAATAGTTGCATCAAACATATGGGCATTTTACATTTTTAGAGACAAAGAGAACCTTTTAAAAATTTACAATGTTAGCAAATTTTGTACATTTGTGTTGGTGCTTTGTTGTACTGGGTATATTTTGTTGTTGTTGTTAGTAATGGTGACTTTTACCACTGATAAGTGGTAAAAGTCATTGTTGTCTGGATATATACGTAATAGTTAATGAGAACTGAGTTTTTAAATGTGTGTGTCATTATTTGTGTGTGTGTATGAAATTCCATTTTTCTCCTCTGTGCATATTTGTATTGGATTAATAGTACTACCAAATTGAAACTGCTTGCTGCATATTCTTGAAATTTGCTGCATATTCTTGAAATTAACCTCTGGTCGTGTGTTTATTTGGTTTTAAAAAGTAATTACTACTTTACTCCTTATAACAAGTCTGTCAAGTAAATCCTTTCCTATCCTAGAAATGAGGATCCTGAAGGTTCACACACATTCTACTCTTTGCAAAGGGAAATCTCAGAATCAACAATTTGGATAAACACTTAATTTTATAATACTACGTATGCTGACATTTATGTTTGTAAGCACTGCTATCATTTACTCTGTAGTTTGAAAAATAGCATCATGTTTTGAAACAAAAATTCATGCTTGCAGGTGATGTTAGAGATGTATTGCAGAATTTTTTTTCCAGGTACCTTTCATTTCTAATTTTCTCATGCTCTTTTTTATTATAGAATAAATAAAATAATAATCTTTCTGTTAAGACAATTTAAGTAAGGAAATATAAATTGAGAACTAGTAAAAAGTAGAATCTGATACTGAATCAATGGGGCTTCTCTGACAGGGTCTTCGTATCACCCGTAATAGAAAATTGGTTACCCAAGCACATTTGACTGTGGTTGAGAAGGGAGAAGGGAGGCATCCACTATAGCTAAAGAAAGGACAAAACTCATATATTATTTCAATAATAATGTGAATGATTTTAATTGTTTTTAATGTTTTGTTGATATATATATTACAGTTATAAATATACAACAGTAAAGAAAATAAATGAGAAGGAAAACACTGATCATTTTACAAATGTAAATGCAAGTAACAGATTACCACATCAATATTCATTTTTTCAGATTCCCTTTTTTCACTCTTGAGTATGTGGACATTTAAGTAGACATTTAGATGTTTCTAGAAAGGAGCTATTATGAGTAAAACTGTTACAGACTTATATTCTTGTGTTTTGGTGTGCCAATTAACTGCTTTGTGATGTGTGTCTATGTAGTACGCATGTTAGCTTTAGGAGATAATGCTCGAGAATTAACTAAACTAGATCCATCAGAAATTGTATGAGATTTCCAGTTGCATTACGTCCTTGCCCGTATTTGATAGTGTCTATGCTTGTCATTTAAACCACTCTAAGTGGTGTGTCCCGGCATAGCACTGCAGTTTTAATTTACATTTCTCAAATGGCTTATGGTGTAAGCACTTTTTCATATGCTTATTAGGCATCTGGATATTATCTTTCATAAAGTACTTGTTCGAGATTTGCTAACTTTTCAAGATAGGATTGAGACTGTGTCTATATTGATTTGTAGGAATTTTTAAATATATTTGTATATACTAGATATTAATCCTTTATATACTTTTCTATGTTATTTGCTTTTTTACATTATTCTGCTTGGATGACTTTTTTTAGTTTTAATGAAGTCTAATAATTATTTTATGGTTAGTAACTTAGCTATTCAATTTATGATATCCTTGCTGATCTAAGTCCATGAAGATATTTCTCTATAGTTTATTCTAGAAAATTTATTATCTTACCTTTCATATTAGATTTATAATCTATCTCTAATCTTTGTATGTGGGGGGGAGAGAGAGATGTAGAGCTGAGTTTTTAAACATATAGATATCCAAATGATCCAAAGACTTATATTGAAAACACCCTTGTCATTAGATTGTTTTAACATCATTGTCATAATTACAGTTGTCTAGTCAATTTCTAGTTTCGCTAATCTGTCCCTCTGTTGTAGCTGTTAATTTTTGTACTACCATCATATATGTACTATGGCTTTATCATAAGTCTTCTATCTTGGTCATATATAATCCATAGCTTTATTCTCTTCTCAAATATTGCTATGGATATTCTAGACCCTTTGAATTTCCACATCAATTTTAGAATTAGATTTTTTATTTCTACAATAACAAGGACTATTACAGCAATAGGAAAAGCAATGAGCACTTTGATTAGGGTACCACTGAATTCATAGATCAATGAAGGGGTAATTTTTAACATTATTAAATGTTCCAATCCATTTCTTTCAGTAAATATTTTGTAATTTTCAGTTTTGCAGTCCTACAAATATCATTTACACAGTCCCCAAGTATTACACAATTTGAATCTTTTTTTATATTTTTCTTTAATTTCTCAATAATTTATCTTGGGAACATTGTTATGCTGTTTAGTTTTGTTCATTTACCTTGTTTCCTGTGGCCTTGTCAAATTTTCTTAATTATTTGGTAAAAATAGTTGTTTTTGCCTTTTTTTTTTAGATCATTATGAGTTATTTTCATTTGCCTTAACTTATTGCCCTGTTTGGAACATGCAGCATAACTTTAAATAAATATAGGTATAGTGAATGTTATTGTTTTATTTCCAGCCTCAGTGGGAAGCATTGTTGCCCCAATAAATACAATTAAATACACATACACAAGTTACTGTCTCTTATCAGATTAAAAATGTTCCCATCTGTTCATATTACTCTTTAACATTTTTAGCATGATTGGTGCTGAATTTTATCAAATGATTTTTCTCAACCAATTGATATAATCATATGAATTTTTATGGATGTAGCAAATTATATGGACTTATTTTCTAATTTTAAACAAACTTTGCTGCCAAGAAGTAAGCACTTCTTGGTCATCACATATGATCCTTTTCTCAGCTAAATTCCATGAAATATAAAATTTTACTTTTATAATAAATATTAATGCTTCATTTGAATTGTATCATGGGACATTATTTAAGAAGTACCTCTCAAATCATGAGAATATAAAATTTCCTTGACATTCCATTTTGTTTATAGCTATACTTTTACTGTCAATGTGTTCTATTTTTTTCCTTCTGAATAGGTATTTAATATACATTATAAATTACTACTATATACTTGAAACAAAAGCAATTGTATATTTTTGTTTAGATAACTTGGCTTCTTACTAATCTTCAAAGACTTCTCTATGTTTACTTTCCTAATAAAATTATACTGCCACTTTTATACCCCACCTTTAGTCTATTTTTAAAAGTCAAATAATACATATATGTAAATAGGAGATTCTTGTGCTCATTTTAATCGAATATTAGCACCTCTGAAAATTGTGCTTGAGTACACAGAACACCACGGGTTTCTATTCTTGTTTTGACAAATATAAAGAGCCAGATACTAGAACCAGCTGAAAGTCACATTCTTAAAAGGAAAGATAATCTAACGCATTATCAGCTACATCAGATGGTAGCATAAAAATACAGACATATTCTGTTATAAATATACTCAAAAGTGACTATACCAAGTGATTTGTGACATTGTTGAAAAATGTATTAATTGGGAGAGATTTATAGAAATGTAGATTTTTATCAAAGATGTAAATAATTGATACATAATACCACGTCTAATGACAGGAAAGGAACCATTTCAGACATGAAAAGGTAAAAGTGCTATTTGCATGTAAGCCACTATGAGCTATGTGAGATACTTTAGAGGTTTTCATTGTTTTCCTTGGGGTTGTTTTCTGTTTGTCTTTCTTTTCTTTCTTCTACTAATTTCAACTAACATGCACCTAGCACAGTGTCCGAAAGCTTGCCCAAGAAATCTGGAACAGGTTCAGAAAGAACAGTTCAATTAACGAGGATCTTGTATTTAGAAGTCAAGAAATGTCAATGATGAGAGCCTAACTTAAGACAGATGATGAAAAAACATACCCATTTAATATATGCCATCTTTCTTGCTATACTGTGTATGTCAAAGAGACAAATTTGATAAGATTTAACAATTCCATTATGCAGGATAAACTAAAAAGACAACTTGTAGGAAAATAGGGACCGTATAACACTGTGGAATTCTGTATTTGGAGAACTGACACATGTTAACAATAGAATTACTGATGCATAGTGAATAGAAGAAAAATATGGTTAATGTTTTAAGAGTACATGCAAATCATCATAAGTAAAAAGATAAAATGATGTGATTCACTGTCTTCTCCAAAATGCCTTTGATTTTAAGCTGTACCTTAAGGTTCTTTAAACAGGGCAATAGTGATAATTAGAAACCTAGTAATGCAAAAATTGGGAAGATGGAAAAGGGGGAAAAAAAAGGAATATCAAACCCCATTACTTCCTGAACCTTACATCATATCATTTGGGAAAGTGAAGTTGAGAAGCAAGGGTTGCTTTCAAACAGGACTATGCTTGACAGGATACTTATTTTTGAGCTAGGGGTACCTTCTACTTGGGAGACATATTTTATGTTAGGAAATTACAGTCACCAGGGTATAGAACTCAGAAGAGGAAGTACAACACTGGATATAACGGATAATTAAGGTAGTATGAGAACAATAAAGGGAAGATACTTCATGTTTCTTTCTCATTAGCAGATTTTATCAGTGTACAGTAGATGTTTTAAATTTCATATCTGTTTTAGTCAGCTTTTTGCTGCTGTGACTAAAAAGTCTTAAACAATTTGAGGAGGAAAAGTTTATTTGGGGGCTCACCGTTTCAGAGGTCTTAGTCCATAGGCAGCTGGCTCCATTCCTTGGCAGGGGTGGGGGGCTGGAGAGAAGGCAGAAGATCATGGCAGAAGGCATGGCTCCAGTGACAGAGATACTACACTCACCAGATGCAAAATATATATCCCAAGGGCACACCCCAATGACCCACCTCCCCAGCCATACCCTACCAACGTAAAGTTACCAGTTAATCTATGCTCACTGTTTGGGTCAAGGCTCTCACACCCAATCATTTTTCTTTTGAGCTGTTGGAGGACACCTTTCATCCAAACCACAACAGTATCCAAGAATCATGCATTCAAAAGTATTTATTGTACTACTTCTCTGTACCAGAAACTTTCACTGCATTTCAGTAATGAAGAAGACAAAAGTTCTCATTCTTGAGGACATTGCAAAACCATCCAGGATAAATGAGCAAGATAATTTTGGAGAATGAAAAATGCTGTGGACAAATCCATCAGAGTAATGCCATAGAAACTCACACTTAAAAATTACTTTCTAGTATGCTCAAGGGAGTCATTTGTGAATATGAGTCTACCATGTAGTGATTTGGTGGAAGAGTATGTCAAAGGAAACAGCAAGTTCAAGAGCACTGTGGCATTGATTAGGAACAGAAAAATTTCAGTGTGTTTGGAGAAGCATAGTATAGTAGGATCGCAGCACAGTACAAGTTTCTATATGTGAACAAGGAACCAACAGATCCCATAACATGTAGGGCACTGAAAAGAGTTGGAATTCTGCATTAAATCAAAGAGAAAAGCAGTGAAACATGCTAACAAGAAAGTGGAAAAAATCTCAGTTTGTCCTGTTTGTGGGCAATGGATTATGGGAATGCAGAACTGGAAGCAAGGAAGTTAGGCAACAAAAGTAGCACACATGAGAAGAAATGATGGTCTAATACAGTGACAGCATGAAAATATTCCTGAGGTGTATGCTGGTGAGAAAAAACACCAGTAAGTGAATTTTTTGTAGGGTAGGGTAGAAGGTAATTCCAATGAAAACAAACACTTAACTATGTGAGTGAGTGAGTATGAGTATGTATGTGTGCATGTATATAGATGTGTGTACATTCCTGAGTTCAACATGCGTTCTTTTTGTTGATCATAATTATTTACATATTTCTATATTCTATATATTGATAGGCCATTTAAGAGTTAACCAACTAGTTTTACTTCTCTTTTTTTATAGGCATCATAAAATTTTGTGTGACACTGTTCATATGAAAGAAGTGTTTCTCTAAGAGATAGAGCTAGTGTTTTCTTGATGAGAGATTTGTAAATCTGTTTTCACATTCATCTATGAGTCCAGTTTTTGAAATTAAAATCTCAGCCTCTCATAGTTGACATTTTTGTGAAGGGAATGGATCACAAACACATGATTGAATGAGTTTAGTGTATCTTTCTCTCTTAATGTCATGTTTACTTCATTCTTGATCATGTCCTGTAGGTATACTTTTCAAATTTTGAAGTAGCTCTGATACTCAGCATCCATTGTTTTTTTAACTTAAATTTTTAATAATCTAGCTAGGATAGTTGTTGCTGTATTGAGTTGTTGTTGGTGAGTTCATTAATATAAATGAAAGTTAAATTGATTGGGGTTAGGGAACTATTTCATATATTTCAGTTTGCTTTCTATCTGAATCTACTTTTTATGTTAATGCAAACAACAGACTTATTTAAAGCTAGACTAAGCACTGAAAACAATCTAATCAAGATGAAGGTGATCCATTTGTGTCCACATTTATTCAGTCTGTTTACATTTGTAATTTTGAACAATTGTTGGATTGTTGAAATTCTATGAAGTATTTACTTTGATATTTTTTCCATTTGTTTTCATTTTACAGGGCTGACATAACCCAATAGACTAGGTGGCTTAAGCAATATATTTTTTTCCTCATAGTTCTGGAAGCTAGAAGTCTAAGGTGTTGGCAGGATTGGCCTCCTCTGAGGCCTCTCTTCTAGGTTTGAATAAAGTCACCATCTTCCTGTGGCTTTTGTATGCAAATTCCTGCCTCTCTTGTGTCTTGATGTCCTCTTCTTACTAGCACTTATATCAGACTGGACTCGGACTTATTATAATGGCTGCATATTACCTTAATCACTTCTTTAAAGCTCTATTTCCAAATATAGTCATATTCTTAGATACGGGGGTTTAGTACTTCAACTTCTGAATTTTGAGTGGATGCAGTTTAGCCCTTAGCACCTTGAAAAATGAAATGAAGTAAATTTTGTGACCATGTATAAAAAAGTATTTGTGGAATCAAAGTAAAGTGACCAACCTTAGAATGCTGTCTGTTTTTTCCTACCCATATTATTGAAATCTTCAAAGTTCTTCAATGAGGAGATGAAGTTAGGCACTCAGGTTTAGCTGTTGACATTCACTCTTCATCTCCAGACTATCCAGGCATGCAGAACACATTGGCTTTAGCTCCAAGACTAGCTGTTTGACTAATGAAGATCATGCAAGGAGGAATGATGAAAGACAACCAGTTGGACCAAAACAAAATTGAATTTCACTCTGTATTTACAGCATAGTACCCATTCCTTCTTGCCAAGCTCTCATGCTGCATAGACTTGATTGCATTCTTCTGTTTGCTCCTCTGTGAATTGGATTGCATTATGGATTAATTGAGTTGATGTAGATGAAATACTAACACATGTATGCATGCTCCATAGTACTTAGGACAATTAGAATACAAAAATAAGACAGACTACTTTCTTTTACTCCATTAGTGTCATACTTTTATTCCAGTTTCCCTTTTGAATGTTTCCGTATTTGTTTCTCCATCAACTTCCAAATAATGTAAAAGGGTCTACTCTTTTCTAGAAAATATGCTAGGGTTCAATGTACTAGAGGCCTTCAAAATCTTATTTTGTAAGTTTTTCATAATTACAGTATAGGCAAACACTGATGGATTACCTTATATTTATATATTATTTAGTATGATTTCTAAAGATAAACTTTTTTGATCATTATAGAGTGGGGAAAAACCACTTGGGTACTCTCAAACCCAATTTAACTAATATTTATGGTGCAGCCTTTATTGTGCATTGTTTTTGCTAATTATTTTCAGAAGTTACTGTACTTAGGAAGTTACACCTACAGAAGAAACTGGGTCCATTTGCAGCATGAATACTGAACTCACCTATTGGTGTCAGAATGGCAGATTTATCAAAAGGGAAGAAATAGTAAACATAAGATTTGAAATGGCCTCAAAAATTCAAGAGAAGGGTGCAGTTACATAGATATATCCAACACTAAGTTCTGCCTACATTAGAAAAATATCAATAAATCAATCCTTGCAATATAGCTGAACAGACTCCGAGGCTGCAGATAATAAATCAAGGCCTTGCGATAAGAAAAAAGTCTTCAGTGTTCATAACCAGCCGGTATCTGCCCTCCCCTATTTCTTTGGCAATGCCTTTCTGGACCCATCATGGGAACTGGGAGTTGTCAAAGATGCTTACTCTGACTTGAGAAAGGAAGCTTATTTGGCAGGGAGAGGGAAAATAAAGATTCTCTGTTCATACTCTGATGGGATATGCAAGATAAAGAATCTTCCTTCAAGATAATAGAGCTAGTGGGAAATCTATTCAGTTGGGTGAGGTGATCTGTGTTGAAAAAGGTGCAGAACTGTAGGGTATGGAAAATTATTCTTCACTTTATCTACACAGCAGTCTCTTCTTTTTCATGCTAAGTGCTAATAGCAGCAATATATTCTCAAGGCCACTCTCATGGTCAAGACAAGCCCCAGTGACTCCCCAGTGCACTTGTTCTATTGTAAGCTGTCAAATGGGTACAAGATTAATTCTGCCAGTAAAAATGCATTCTGATGTTCTTTTGAAACAGCAAGATTTGGAGAAAATTTTATTTCCTACATTAAATATACATATCATTATATGTTATATACTATATATATTTAACTGGACCTTTTAAACACATTTCTAATTTAAATATCTAATATTTTGGATACATTCTATCTATAGAAAAGGTCCAAATTTAATGACTTAAAACAATGATTTTTCAGAAAATGTTAGTATGATAGTGATTCAATGAACAATCTGTCAGACGATCAGCAGTTGTTACATGATCCAAAACTACCAAATACCAAAATTTCAGATTCAGAAGGATGATTTATGAAGGTGTACTTATGCATGTATTTATTTTTATAAATTATTTTGGAATATTTAAATTCACAATTTTATATTCACTACAATGTAATTTTTGTTTTATCTATAAGGTGTTTCACATGAACAGATAGAAATCACTTTGTTCTTAATTTTGAGATTCAAATGTTCTGATAAATTTTTTCAATAATGCCTTCTTAGAGTTAAAATTCTTAGATTTAAAATAGTTAATTGAACCATTTGTATTCGTAGTGTTAACTTACACCAAATGAGATTTAAAACATTTGAAATTTCATCGTACATTGTTGTTATAAATTATCATATTAATATAACATGAATCCCAAACCAAACTGACCTTATCTCTTAAAATTTTAGCAATGCTTCTGAGTGACAACTTAAATCTATGGGAATAGCAATAACACCATGGGTTCGTCTTCCATAAGGTGAAACCTAAAGTTTAGGTTAACTAAAGTGTTGAAAAGTAACAAAGCATTAAACATATTATATAGGTATGTTAGCTTTCAAAACAACACTCTGTGGTTTAGATTTTAAACTTATTTGGAATTTATCAGGGACCCCATGTTGGTTGGGATAGCATTAGATAATAAAATTAAATTTTATTTAAAATATCTTTAATTTTCAGGGAAATCTGAGAAAACTGATGTTAAAATCAGTGTATCAATTAATTGATTTCAGGGAAGTCAGGTATTTCTGTAAGTATTAGTGTCCTTGTTGGAAAGGTAGTTGTACTAGTGTATACCTCACAGGGTGGAATAAAATTTAGGGATATTAGTAATGTGGTACATTTTTGAGAATTGCTTGTGTTTAAACAGATATGATAATACTTTCTTAAATATGGTTTTAAGGCATGTGAATTTACTTTGTGAATAGGAATATTATTAATGTAAGTAAATTTCTCCCTGACTTTCATGGCAGCTGAATATAGTTTAGCTTATGTTATCCTAGTTTCACAATCATATCCTTATTACCCAGTTGCTTTCTGATAAATTGATCAATCACATTTATCTATTAAACAAATTATGATGTATTACATGTTTATATTGTTAATGTAGAAACATCAGATTTGTTTAAATATCACATACTTGATACAAAACTTATTAATGTGTATAAATTAGTGCAAATTAGAAATCTGACTTTTAAATGTACTGAAAAGATATATATTACATTTAAAAACAAAATAGAGTAAAAATTGTTCCTTAACATGCTTGAAATATAAGAAACAGTAACTGCTTCATATTTTGCTTGTGAATTTAAAATGTACCCATAAGAAATGCTATTAACTCTTTGGCTCATTTATTGATTGGGTTGCTTGTGTTTTTGAAATTGATATTTTTGAGGATTTTGTAGATTCTGGATATGTGATTCCCTGTCAGAGGAATCACAGCCCATGAGTCTCTCCAATTCTGTAGGAAACCTCTTGACTATTTTGACTATTTCCTTGGCAGTGCAAAATCTTTTTAGCTTTATGGCATCCCATTCACTGATTTTTTTACTTTACTTCCTTCACGTTAGGAGACATGTTGGGAAAGTCTTTGCCTACTCCCAAATGCTGAAGTGTTGAACCTAATTTGTCTTCCATCAGTTGCAAGGTAGCTTGTTTAATTCCTAACTGCTTGATCCATTTTAATTTGATTCTCATGCAAGGTCAAAGATATGGGTCTAATTTCAACTTTCTGCAAGTGGCCGACAAGTTTGTCCAGCACCATTTGTTGAAAAGGCTGTCTCTCCTCCATGTATTATTTTGTCCCCCTTTGTCAAAAATCAGATGTTTAAAGATTTGGGGGGGGGGCTGGAGCGGTGGCTCAGTGGTTTCGGCGCTTGCCTGGCAAGCACAAGGACCCGGGTTCAAACCCCAGCACCACATACACAACTAAGTGTTGGAGCAACGAAGGCCATGTGAAAAACTAAATAAAGTTGTTTCTCTCTTTCTCTGTCCTCTCACTGTCCTTCTCTCTTTAAAAAAAAAAAAAATTAAAAAAAAAAGATTTGAGGGTTTGTTTCAGGGTCTTCTATTCTATTCCATTGGTCTTCTTTCCTATCTTGATACCAGTTGTCTTTGTTACTACAGCTCTATAGTATAGTTTTAGATCTGGTATAGCAAAACTGCCTGTTTGTCTTAGTTGCTTACAAATGTTTTGGCAATTCTGGGTTTCTTATTGTTCCAAATGAATTTGAGAATTGCTTTTTCTATAACTACAGGAAATGACGTTGGAATCTTGATGGGGATTGCATTGAATCTGTACAGTGCTTTTGGCAGAATGGTCATTTTTATTATATTAATTCTGCCTAACCAAGAGCATAGAACATCTTTCCATCTTCTTAGGTCATCGTGGATTTCATTCTTCAATGTCTGATGATTTTTGTTGATGAGATCTTTAATTTCCCTTCTAAGGTTAATTCCTAAATATTTTATTCTTCTCTAAGATATTGTGAATGGGACTGATTTCCTGATTTCTTCATCTGTCCTATTAGTGTATAGGAAAGTTATTGATTTATAATTATTGATCTTGTAGCCTGCCATTTTTGCTAAATCTGTTTATAAGTTCAAGCAGTTTACTTATGGAGTTTTTTGGATCTTCCAGATACAGGATCATGTCTTCAGCAAAAAGGGAGAGTTTGACTTCCTCTTTTCCTGTTTTTATCGCTTTGATTTCTTTCTCTTGCCATATTGCTCCAGCTAGGATCTCAAGAAAAGTATTGAATAAAAGTGGTGAGAGCAGACAGCCTTGTCTTGTTCCCAAGTTTAGTGGAAATGCTTTCAGCTTTTCTCTGTTTAGTATTATACTAGCTGAGGGTTTAGCATATATTGCCTTTACATAGTTCAGAAATGTTCCTTTGATCCCTATCTTCTCCAGAGTTTTGAGCATAAAAGGGTGCTGGATTTTATCAAAGGCCTTTTCTGCATCAATTGTGATGATTGTATGGTTTTTATCCTTGACTCTTGTTTGTGTGGTGAATTATATTAATTGTTTTGTATATGTTGAACCAGCCCTGCATTCCTGGGATGAATCCCACTTGATCATGATGGATTACCTTCTTGATAAGTTTCTGAACAGTTTGTTAGGACTTTATGAAGGATTTTTGCGTCCAGGTTCATCAGGGATATTGGTCTTTGAATACATGAGAAAGTACCTTAAATCACTAGCAATCAGAGAAATGCAAATGAAATCTATATTAACATTTCACCTCATGCCAGTCATAATGGCAAAAATTAATAAAATAAGCAATAATAGATGCTGGAGGGGCTGTGGAGAGATAGGTACACTAGCACACTGTTGGTGGAACTGCAGACTGGCACAGCCACTCTGGGAAGCAGTGTGGAGAATCCTCAAAAAACTAGGGATGATCCAGCTATTTATATCCTGGATATTTTCCCAGGGGATTTAGAAACAGCACATTACAGTGGCACAGGGAAATCCATGTTCATAGCAGCTCATTTGACAATAGCTAAATTATGGAAACAACCCAGATGCCCCTCACTGGATGAATGTATCCAAAAACTGTGGTACATATATACCATGGAGTTCTACTCAGCAATTAGAAACAATGATATTGCTGCCTTTGAAAGTAAATGGATGGTTATGGAAGAAATTATGCTGAGTGAAATCAGCATAACCCAGAGAACCAAGGGTCAAATGTCTTCACTCATCTGTGGAGGCTGGAGCTAGACCCTGGCCATTGAGAAAGGAGGTCTATTCTTATGTTTTAAATCCTGAAAAGGTGTAGTGACATACAACCTAAGGCATTCATAAAGATGTATTGGGAAAGGGTGGGGAGGATAAGGGTGGGTAATTGGGGGACAGTTCTTGGGGGTAAATCTAATTTTCAGAATTTATATATATATATATTGTTTCGTTAGAAGCAAGTTTCATTGTTCAACAAATAAATTTCTTATTAAAATAAAAAATACTGATAAAAGAAATGCTATTAAAATATTCTTATTGTAGATAAAAATGCAAGTATTTTTCACAACTGTACTTTTATTCTATGATCTACAACATTTTTCCTAATGCTATATTTCTGAATAGCAAAATACAACTTCATAAGAATTTTTTGATTTAAATCCATGTAAATGGTAAGATATTTCATTGACTTACAAATGTCTTTCATATTCACATTCTCATTTAATCTCATAAACCTGTGTTCTGTAAATTTATTATTATAGCTTATGTATTTATTTGAGGGTCTATTATCTTCAAGAAGTTTGGTGCTAAAAGAAATACCAGTGGTTTGAGAAACAGATAATTAAAGGAAGGAAGAACAGAACCTGTGAGTGAAGATTAAAGGGACATGTGATTATTTAGTTTGTATACAGAGGCAAAAATGATCTTCAGCTATAGAAAAAAATTAATATTGAAGTGAAATAACAGTTTCCACTAATTCAAGTGATGGGTTAACATAAAATTGAGGGAAAAGAAATGTTAAAAGGATATCCTGAGGTCACTTAGAATGAGCTGGATCCTTAGTCATACATCTTAACTGCTAAATCAACATTGGTGGGTATTTGATTTGCTTGCTTTATTGTTCTTATCAATATGTGCATAGTAGTGTACATAAAACATGTAATTGTAAACAAGTTTTGTGAAAACTCTGCAACACTTAGAGAATCGTAGAAAATATTTTGACAGATATTTTGGTATGCTTATATTAGAACTTCAAATAAGCCTTCCAAGTGTACTATTCTTGATGTAGTTTCTTACTATGTTATGAAAAACAGAAACCCTGGATTAAAGCAGCATATACTAATTGTTCCCAGGCTATGTGTTGCAGCTTCCCAGGATATTATAGGGAGCTTAAAAGGCACCTATAGGGCATTTTACATTTTCAAGGAAAATAGTAAATCTACAACATTTGTTACTACACAAACTACCACCTCCAGCTAGTTCATATTAGAACATGGTGATAGATTTTGAGGGTGTCAAATCTTTGAGAAGTTGAGATTTCAGTGGTTCCTGTGATAAAATGCAGATACCCTGGGGATGTCAATGTGGAGGAGGACGAGAGGGTAATGGTTTCTAATATGATAATAAGGGCTAAGCACTTGCACATCACCCAAACAGATATATGTATCCTACTGGTTAGGTGATTGTTTAAGAATAAAATTAAAATGTTTTTTTCTTTCATGTTATGTACCTTGTTCTTTTCAAATAGCTACTCAGATGTTAGGCCATAATTATTTGCTAAGTTGTTTGGGCTTAACTATGTATTAACCTGAACTATGATGTGAAAAAAATATTTGTGGAGTGTATAAATATTTCTACTGTTTTAAGTTTTTGTTTGCTGCAAAGCAACAATGTACATTTCATATTTTTTATAATAAGTCTGTGTTGAAAAAAGAAAAAAGTATGGGTTAAATCTAATTTTTGTCAATTGATGAAAGGATGTTAGATTTAGCACAATAACTTAATTTTTCCTTTTAATGACTTCCATGGTCAGAAGATACGTTTTTCAGACCATTCTGTAGAGTTTTAGAGCTAGTCTATATTTTCACTAATGTCTTGCAAAGTAGATTATTTTTTTTTCAGTTGAAAAATTTCTCATAATGCCCCTTGCTGGATGAGTGGATTCAAAAACTGTGTGTGTGTGTGTGTGTGTGTGTGTGTGTATCAGAGTATACACTTTGCTATTAGAGAGTGATATCATGGCATTTACATCCAAATGTAGATAGAGTTGAAAAAAATTATGCTGACTGAAATATCCCAAACTCAGAGATTTAAAGGCCTCATGTTTCTCTCACATTTGGAAGCTGGAGTATATATAATCTAGGACAGGATGAAAGTTAGCTAAGCTTGAATAATAATCTCAATGTAGGCGAAATTTCACTTAAGTAGGAGGAACCATAACTATGAAGATGGGGGAGAAGGAAGGGAGGCAGGGATAGGATGGAGGGATTGGGGGGGTTATCAATGCGAATGGGAACTCTCAACTCCCATGATAAGCCCAACTATACACACGCAGGCAGAGAAACTCAGAAATTTCAAAAATTAATACATATAAATATTCTCATTTCTATCTGTAACATAGGGATAATGCAGAGGAGTGGGGAGTAGATGAAGTGAGGAGATCTTGGACTAGGTATGGGCCTTAACTTACTTTGTCAATATCCATGTATGCATGAATATGTAAAAATTCCTTCCAATATGTAGGACAATGTCAAATATTTTTTAAAAAATTCACATGTGATAAAAGAATATTTTGGTGATACTATGTGTCTATAGTTTCTATCTTTTTGGTGTAGTGAAAAGTGTTTGTTGGAAGTTTATAACAATTTTAAAATTTTGAAATATAATGTCCGTTGGGGGGAAATTAAAAACTGGGATGACTAATTATAGATTTAATAACATGTTGGTAATAGACATGACCATTCAACCAGAATTTAAACTTGTGTTGAGAAAATATGAATGCTTGTAATTCTGCAGCTTACTCAATCTACTTGTCTGTTACATATTCTCAGTATGCTTGGTTGTTGGAAAATGAAGTGTTAGTTAAAATGTAGGTTCCAACTCTACATGTTAGTTCCCATTATGCTTGGTTGTTGGAAAAAATGAAGTGTTAGTTTTAATGAATGTTCCAACTCTTTATATTAGTTCATGTGTTTTCATTTTAGTGATGCCTTATAGATTCATTGATTATTATTTAAGTGGTTGGCCTCTGGAACTGAGATCCTGAAATAGTATGGTGTATTATTTGTCAAAGTACACGTGACCATAGAGATGTACTTCAACCATTTCCATCACTTTTGAGAATATCCAACCCATATGGTGCTTACAGAAAACCAAGCACTTATTCTGCCTCAATGCTAAATTATTTGTCATTAGAATTGAAACAGAGGCAAAGAGTTTGAAGCACAATCTAATTATTTTTCTGGCTTATCCTGTTTTTGCAAGAACATTCATTTTTCTAACAAAGCATAGAATCATATTATATCAATGTCAGTTTTTTTATGATTGTCATATATCCTAGCCATAGCTCTCCATGAAATCTATAGTGTATTTGAGGATCTTATTACCTGATATAGGTCACATGTGCTGACCAGTAAAGATGTCTTCAGAGTGATCACACTTGAAATTTCTCAAACTGGTTTGGTATTTCTTAATATAGTTACTACAACAGATTGCTTTAACTTTCTTTTATTCCAGCTTAAACAATGATTCAGATTATGTAACAACTTAGTAGGAATACTGTCCTTTATATGCTGAATTTTAAAGAGACCTCTTTTAGTATATATGTGGAACAGTAAAATCAATTAAAATCGTATTTACCTATGGGTAATAGACAAGTTCCTCATGTGAAAACTACTAAATAAGTTTTAAAATATGACATACATTTTGCTAAGCTGGTTTAATTTATTTGTGGTTTACACACAAATACTATATATTTGCTAAAAATACTGTTTGAATAAAGTGAATTACATAGATGTTGGCTGTGTGGACAGTTTATATTTATAGGTATCTAGGAATTGTGAAATTAGCTCAGATGCCAACATATTATCTTAGAGAATCAAGCAGTACCATTATAATGGATAGTAATACTTTCTTATACGTTTGTGGAACATAATAAAATAATTTGCTTAGTCACGGCAATGATATGCATATAGAATGATCTAAGATGATAATATTCCAGAGTCCTCTTTATAGAATGTTTTCAAGGTTATGTTATTGGCTTGTCTCTACTTTAACAATATTTGGAGGTCCTCAATTATTTTTCACATATTTGAGTACATTTCCATAAAGACACTTTATGAAATTCACTAACTTAATATTTCTTCTCTATGATTTTGACTGTTTTACTTATGTTCAGTATGTACTTGAATATCAAATGTTCAGATCTCAACATATACTTGTGCATGCACATATATTTAAATTTTATATTTATTGTCAAGTATAACATTGTGAATTAAATGGTACATAATATTAATGATAAAATTATATGATTAATTTTGCTACCCACTAATATACAGTCTTAATACACACATACATGCACACATATATATGTTAAGTCTAAATGTTGTTCTTGGCTATCTTGAAAAGATTGCAACTGATAAAATTTGGATATTACAAGATATTACTAATTTTTTTCGTTTTTTACTTCTGGAGATTAAACCTAGTTCCTTGAGCATGCTAAACATGCACTCTACAGATGAGCTATGCCACCAGCCCCTAGTCTTTTTCACCTTTTACTTTTTGCCTTCTGTGTAAAGGAAATTTTCTGTTTATTAAAGATGAAAACTGTCAAGTGGTGGACAATTAGTTAAGATCCCACATTGATTGTTGATGTAGAATTACTACATGCTACAATCCATGGTACATATTTTCATATCTCTTATTGGTGTTTCACTATAGTTACTCAAATAAAATTAATTTGGTCAAAAAGGTAAAATTGTTGACTAAATAGAAGTGAACTTTAGGGAAGAGTTGAACAACTCACTAAGCAACCAGGGTTGAACTCTACCAAAACTTTCTTAGTGGCCTTTGTTGCTCATTCTGTTTCTGCGCCAGCTTATTCTAACAGCATGTGGTTCTCCCTGTGGAGGAAAATATTATGTTCGTTGATTCTGAGTTGCACATTCTGCATCCTCGCTACTGGAGAGAAACTGACTTTGGCCTTGTACTCAGTTTTAAAAGACCCCTAGAAAGAGCTTCCCTGGTCCCTCTTCTATTTTTCTAATGTATATTGTTATACAAAATAGTGGGGTTCTTTTTGACATATTCATGCCAGCATGGCATTTAATTTGCTCCATTTCAGTCCTCAGTATTTCCAATTTACCTCCTCTCTTCCCTTCTCCTCCTCCCCTTCCTTTACCCTACTGTCCTTCCTTCTGTTTATTTTTTTTAATTGATGATTTATAAGTATACACTAAGGGTCTCACTGTGGTATATTGATATATGTACCTAGCATCCTTGGTCCTTCTTGAGTCAAATGTTGAACCTTAAAGGTATGAGTCTGGTCTAGGAGGCTGAGTGCTGTAATTAGAATACCGTAGTTCAGGAACTTTGGGTTTTGTAATACTAGACTCTACCCCTCAGTAATAAACTCTTCCCAGAAGACTGATGACTCAACCCAATTGGTTCTGAGTGCAGGCTTCTTGCTTTTTTCTTGATGGATCCTATTCCTGCAAATCCTCACCAGGTTTGCTTCGGCATTTCTTTCAGATCTCACCTAAGATATCACTGTCCTCTGCTCAGTGATCTGATATCCAGTTCCCTCTTTGCAGTTCACTCCTTTTCATTGCTCTATTGCTCATTCCAGCATTGTCTGGGAGATTCTCTCAAGGTCTTTTTGTGTATCCTGGTCTTGTTTTCGCTCATCTCTCTGAATGCAGGAACTCTCTCTTGTTCCGTGCTCATGGAACAATGCTTAGGATGTCAGAGATATTCCAAAAATCTTTATTGAGTGAATAAAAGGTGATGCTATGTCATTACCATATATGACCCTTTTTACTTAGGCTAATCTGGATTTATCTCCCATAAGTAGAAACTATATAGAGAAAAAAATCCCAGATGTGTGTCAAAGGGATTGACAGAGAGAATCATTAAAATTAATACCTGGAGCTGGACAATGAAGGTGTACAGTAACTTGTTATAAAATTTTGTTTTCTGTTTCACAGTCTCCTCGTGGTGAACTGATTTTGTCTTAAATCAGATTTGTTAATGCTTGGATTTTACAAAGTCCTTTGATATTTTCTATAAATACAGTGACATTGGCCTTAAAGAAGTCATATTTTATGAGCAACGTATGCATTTAGGCTGCAAAAATATAAAATGAAAAAGAGAGCATTATGAGTTTTATATCTACAGATGTTCTAAAATGTGCATTTGTTGCAAATAGGTGACTGTATTTTCTTATAATGCCTAGATGATCCAGTCACATCTATTCTATTTTTCAATAAACTGATACTATTGATGAATTAATAATAACTTGTAAAGTCTTCATAGCTCTTTTTTTTTTTAAAGAGAGAAGGACAGTGAGAGAGAGAGAGAGAGATACAGAGAGAGATAATCAATTTTTATTGAGTTTTTCACATGGCTTTCATTGCTCCTACACTTAGTTGTGTACGTGTTTGCTGGGATTTGAACTCGTGTACTTGTGCATGCCAGGCAAGCACTGTAACCACCAAGCCACCGCTCCAGCCCCGCTTTTTTTTTTTTTTCTTGAAGGAGACTTCTTCCCTGTGATGAAATTCTCCTTAAAGGTGAAGTAAATTTGTTAGTTTTTTTCAGAACCTTGTCACTATCTTTGCAAAATATTTCCTAATAATTCTAGATTTTTTTAAAGAAAATTTTGAGATATATAGAATAAAGATAAAAAATTAAATAGTGACTACCTCACAACTCACTATTTTCCATTAAACATAACTTCTGCCTTAGTTCCTACAGCCTTATCCATGTCATTACTTATTATACTTTTTTGTAGACATTTAAGGAACTTATTTTTACCCCCTTTGGAGCTAACTCCATTGGCTGAAATCCATTTAGACTTTTTTTCTGGATTTGCTTTCTAGCTTATTCTACTTTTAGAATTTTCACATTTAGAGGTTGTCATCTCTTCAGTTCAGGCATAGTAATTACAAGAGAAACAGTAAGTTCTAACATAAGAATAAAACATGAGTAGGAGAATTTGTCTCTGTGGCTTATTCAGGACTTTTCTAGAATTTTTTTATGGATTTTTTTCAGGCAATTATGAAACAGATTTTGCCATAAAACTACTAACATAACAATGTTAGGATTTTTTAAAATCGGACCAGTTTTTATTAAAGATAGAGAAATTTGGTCTTTTTGTATTATGGAGACAGATTTGAAGTTTTAGTTTTTGACTTCTTTGATTTTTGCCTATGTCTTAAAAACTATTTTAAATAATCCATTACTGAACCTTTAAATAAACATAGTGTATCAGAACTTAGGCAAATACAATGGAATGAAACAATCAGAACAGAATGGAACCGTGGAAAACAGTAAACAGAATGTCCTGACTTCAATATAAACAATATTTCTTCTTTTGAGATGAAATGAAAAAGTACAAAAGCCTGTCCCATCTTAGAGGCCTATGGAATTACCTCCCTTCCTCTTGGTACTTAAAATTTTTCTTGGGTTTAGCACAATTTTCTACTTTGAGTTTTAAAATATATATGTCTACAATATCCTATTTTCACTTATTTGCTAGGGTTCAAGCCAATTATAAAAATAATCTTGACATTAGAATCTAGAACTCAGTTTTGTCATTTAATATGAAGTGTGAAAATAATATACAAAATAGATTTTGACTAGAAATTTAATTTCTTTTGTTATACCATGTGATAACATAAGAACTAGACTGCTTCCTCTATATGTGATTTTAGAATTACATCTCAAAACTTTCTACTTCAGTTATTTAGTGACAATTGGATTAGCTGAAACAGTCAGTTGATTTTATAACTGAATTTGGCCTTGATAGGGACTTAATTGAAGTCTTCCTTCAAGACAATGAGCTTAATTTGATGCTAATCTAGTCCCAAATAATTACATACTTTAAATTATCTAATTGCATGATATAAAGTACATGTGCATATGTATCAGAAATAATGAGAAAAGTAGGATTATTTTTGCTCTTATACAGTCAACATGACTAGCCTTTAAATATAAAGTAAGAATGATTAAGTTGATGCTTAACATTTGTTAATACCAACTTTTTCTACACTTTCATTTTATTTTATTTTTTTAAAGAGAGGGACAGTGAGAGAGAAAGAGAGAATCAAATTTATTTAGTTTCTCATGTGGCTTTCATTGCTCTGACACTTCATTGTATATGTGGTGCTGGGGTTTGAACTAGTGTTCTTGTGCATGCCAGGCAGGTACCATAACCACTGAGCCACCGCTCCAGTCCCTACACTTTGATTTTAGCATGCATTACTTTTAATTAATGACTGAGAATTTTATTGGAAATATTTTTTATCCTGTATTCTCTAGCAAGTTTAAGCTACTACTCTATTTGAAGCTGTAAACTAAAATAACTTATCCATACTTCAGAATTTACCATAACAAAAACTAAATTTCATCAAAGATTGAACCTTAAATAAGAAACAAGCCAGATGCAGTGACACACACCTGTAATCCCAGCAATTTGGGAGACTGAGGCAGGAGGATCTCAGATTCAAGGCCAGTCTTAGCAACTTGGTAAGACCCTAAGCAACTTAGACCCTATCTCAAAAAAAAAAAGAAAAAGAAAATTGTTGGGGATGTGGCTCAGTGGGAAAGTACTTCTGAGTTCAATTCCAAATACAAAATAAATAAGCAAAAATAAATAAAACCCTGTTATGTATACAAGATGCCAAGCTGAGTTTCAACAAAACATTTCATAGTCCCTTTAGAGAAATTTCAAATAAGAAACTGAGGGGACACAAAAGTTGGGGAATATGTTTTGTTAACACTACTGCAAATCCAATTACTTATTAAATTATAATTAAGATATAATTATTAGTATTTCTTAAGTTATAATAAAGCTTAAACTTAAGTTGATATGTATGTTATAATACCATATTAAATATCATCTTATTTTCACTGGAAGTAAAGGAAAATTGGAAAAATTTAAATATTTTCCTTATTCAATAATAACTATTATTGTTATTTTGCTATACAGATTCAAAGCAATAGAGCAGAGCAATCTTAGCATTATATGTAATGGGTGATTCCAGTCCCTTGTTTGTTTAAATTTCACCCTAGTCATTTTTTTATAGTTAGTCATTAATTTATATGGTGATAGTGTTTTGAAAATAAATGATTAACGCTTTCCTGCTGAAAGATATGATTCTGTTTACATTTCTCACATGCAATAGAGATTTTATTTGCCCATTTTGAGGCAAGAGGGATATTATGTTGAAGTTTTCTTATTTCTACTTCTAGCATTATTGCAGCCAATATTCTATTTAAACAGAGGGAAATTAATGGTGACTATAGTATTTAAAGGAATATTTAATGTATACGAGATGACAACTAGACTAAATAAAGTTTATATGGAAGAGCATTCATAAAATAACTCCCATCAAAAACTTCTAATTAAAATCCTAAATTTATGGAATATCACAGAATCTTGGCTTTGGAAGGAAGCACAGAAACCTCAAAGTTCATTCAAATTTCACACTTAAAGAGGATTTCAACTCAAAAGGTTATTCACTATGCTAAGATAGACTTCATCAAGTGTCTCCTTATATAAAAGGATTCAGGGAAATGAAAATGACAACATCTCCATTGGTTCACTGCTGAAGTGTGTTAGTCATGCAGCTTAGCTATTACAAAAAACAACCCCATGATTTCAGCAACTCAAAACAATGAACATTTTGTTTTTATGTCATTGGTTCAGGTAGTACTCTGCTCTACAAAGTGTCCTGGGATACATCCTCATTATCCTATCCTGCTCCACACTTATCTAATCTCTAAAAGTCCCCTCCAAATAGGGGATGGTCAAGTCTCTTCAAATAGGGGACAGTCAAAGAGAGTAAGAAGATGGCAACCGGAGACTCTGGATCAGGCCTAGAAGAGCCATGTCTGCCTGCACGTGACTGACCAAAACGTATTCACATGACTTCACCAGGTTACAAGGAAAGCCCAGAAATGTAGGGAGTAAAGGGTGATTTTGGTGGAAATTGGCCATCCTCTCCTTCAAGACCTTGGCAGGTTATTAATATCGGGAAAAATTATCCTTCCAGTTCATTTTTGACCACTTAAGTGTCACCACTTAAGTAAGAGCCATGTATGTGTGAATTTGCAATTATCTGAGGATTTTAATAAGAATTCCAATTAGTAGAATAATTCTTCTTTTACTTTATGAATACCTCTATCTAGCTTATTAAAATAAGGCCATTTTCAGTTATAGCAATAAATAGAAAGTGATTTTTAAGTGTCATTGTGACTTGGGTTATTAAAATGCAACTGCTGAATGTTATTAACACAATTGATTTTCTTTGCACTTTGAATTCTATTAAGAAGCAGATTCCATGTGATTCTCATCTCATAGCTAACTGTGAAATGTTTGTATAAGCCTGCAGTTCACTCAGGGTGACAGATATGCCCTTGCTTATACCACATACTGCACTGCACATCTATCTATAAAGAAGCTTTATCATGTATAAGAATAAAATGCCAATATTGTACCTCAGGCCACAGATATCAAATAGCTAAAGTCAATATTAACATAGTTGAGATAATATTTGAGAAAAAATTTACTTAATTCACTTGAAATGACTGAAATTACCAAATTTCCTAAAAATATGCAAAAGTTAAAACAAGCGCTTTAAACATGAGTTCCACCTAATACTGACTTCCTGGATCTAGTGGGATGAGAATTGCTTACATGTTGGGATCTCAACAGCTCAATAACCGCCCTTATAGCAAGTGGGAAGTTCCCCTAGACTTTCCCCCTTTTCCCTAATTTTTCACTGATTTCTTTCTGTTCCTTTCTTTCTCTAAAGCTTTTACAAATTTATTTTTTTCCTGTCTGTACTCACTAGACTTTCTACACTATTTTCCAATAGACTATTTGCTTTAAAAAAATGTTCTCACCTGGGACTGGAATGGTGGCTCAGTGGTATCCTTCTTGCCTGGCATATGAGAGGACCTGGGTTCAAACCCCAGCACCACATACACAACTAAGTGTTGGAGCAATGAAAAGCAGATGAAAAACTAAATAAAGCTGATTTTCTCTTTCTCTGTCTCTCCCTGTCCCTCTCTCTCTCTTTCTTTAAATAATAATAAAAAAGTTCTCTCTAAAGTATATGTAATCATTCTACCTCTTCCTTTCACTTTCTAATTTCTCCCCTGACACCCACTCTTATTTTATCCCATGTACAGATTTATAATTTGTTATCATAGTGTGCCTATTATTATAATTGACACTATTATTATGTTGTTGTTATTATTATTATTAGTGTATGTTGTGTTGAGGATTGAACTCAGGGCTTCACACATTCTAGGCAAGCATGCTACCAATTGAACCACGTCTCCAACCCCTCATAGTGTGCCTTTAAATTTTTCTTTTAACTATTACTACTACTGCCTACTAGTCCTCTTTCACCAGGAATTATACTTATAGTTTGTTTCCAGGACTGACCAGTCTCTAAAAACCAGCTCTACTAAAAAAAATTTTTGGAGGGATTGGTTCCTTATTTCAAAAAGACGCTTGTCAATATTCATTATCAAAATAGTTGCACTATTAGTTTCTCTTTCTCCCAGCTGGCCCCAAAGAGACCACAACAAGGAAGAGTACACTTTAAGCCAGTAAGCCAATAATACGCCTAGCAGACTTCACAGAAACCTCACCTAAAAGTGGGGGATTGGTGGGGAAGAAACTGAAGGATCAGCACACTGCCAGCCCAGACTGTAGCGAACTCTCCCAGCCAGACAGGATGGCCAGGTACTCCAACCCCAAAGAAGCCAAGTTTCAGGCCAATATAAAATTTAAAAAAGTTTTGTACACAGCTATTTATGATTTCTCCATCCCTGACTGATACAAAGCACAATGAACTGGCACTTTTAGAGACAGCAGCTTCAGACCAAGGAGAGGGTGAAGAGATGAGTTTCATGTAGGCAAATCCGTGGCAAACACATAATTTTCTTATATTTTTTCAAGGAGGCAGGTGAGCAATTAATTGGTCACCTCAAAATTAAGGGGTCCATGATCTATTCTGTGAACACTTGGAAAAGGGATAGAGATGGGACAACAAAAAATTAGTCTCAGGGCTCAGATATGGCTCAGTGGAAGAACACCTGCCAAACATGCTGGAGGCTCTGAGTTTAATCCCCAATACCACAAAAATAAAAAGTTTCAGAGGTCTCACCATCTTAATTTGGTCATTTCTTATGGAAAAACAATTAAAATAAAGTTCTCTAAAGACATCTAAACCTAAAACAAAAACAAAACCAGAATAGCACGGTTTTTGCTTTTTGGCTAACTCCTCTTGGAATCACCAATCTGGTTTGGCTGGTACTTTGCACAGAGCAACTAGGTTTCCAGTAGTGGAGTCTTTCCCTGGGCTCTGTTGGGTTCTCAGTAAGGCAAGTCCATACTTTTTTTCCTCCTCTATGGAGAGGGCAATACAGATTAGACTGGAAAGTTACCTTCCAAAAGTGAGAAGCAAATTCAGTTGCTGCTTCAAAGCTGAGGAATTATTTGTAATGTTTTACAAATGGCTACTGTAACAACAACAACAAAAAAAAGTAATTACAAAATGTGTCCATCACAGCGTGCCTTTAAAGATACTTTGAAGTTGTGCTCACATTCCTTTAAAATGTTGTTTCCCAAAGGTGCTCAGCTCAGTTGGAATCTCTGGAAAGAGGCAGAGACAGTTGGTGAAAAACACAAGGGGGTGGTGTAGCAGGGTGTTGAAAGGAGAAAGCAGCCTTCTAGTTAAAGATTAACCCTCAGTTTCAAGGACAGTTTCCAGCTGGCTGGTCACAGGTGGAGTCAGGGTCAGAGGGAGGAGCAGCAGCAGTACAGGACTGGGGAGCTCTAGATCTCATTTGGGTCCAGCAGAGCCTGGTCCAGCTTTCTTTGTGTACAGAGGTGGTCCTCTTTAGTGCATTTCAACTTATCTTCCAAATCATCGATTGTCTTCTCTAGTTTGGGAAACTCAGCACAGGTTTCTGCCTCCTTGAGTTTATCAGTAAGAATCTTTATTTCTTCCTCAGATTTGTCTTCTTTTTGTGAGTACTTGTCTTCAGCAGCATTCAGACACTTCTGGTTCTGGTCCATCAGTCTGATCTGCTCATCCATGTCTCAGCACTGGGACTCTGCAGGCTCAGCGCTTTCCTCTGTGCGTTCCAAATCTTCAATAATCACCAACTTATGAGCCACCTCTTCAAACTTCCTATCTGCTATTTGTGTGTGTGTGTGTATTCTTTATATACAAGACCCTTTCTTGTAAAAACGAGGTCACTTTACCTTTTCCTTTCCAACCTGAACGACTTCATTACTTTTCCTTGCCCAATAGCTTTGGCTGGAACTTCAGTACAATGTTGAATAGAAGTGGTGAAAATATTCTAGCACCCACAAATGAGAGAAAGCATTCGGCCCTTGACTCTCTGAGATTGGGATACTTAGCAAATTTTTTTTCCATCTCCATCCATGTGGTTGCAAATGCCATAATATTGTTTTCTCTAATAGCCGAGTAGTACTCCATTGTATAAGCAGAATCAATATGTTAGATGGCTAACCTAACAATTACCTTAGCATGTATGAATTCTTACACGATCATGGGAAACTGTGCTTAGGTTCCTGGGGGATGTAGGGAAGGGGGAAGGGAATAGGAAGGACATCAGGGTGACCAGAGGGAGGTAGTATAGGGGAATCTAGCCTGAGGGGAACCTCTGACTTCCACGAGAAGTCCAATTAACTTGGGGCTTAAGTGAATCATGGAACCATGGGGAACCCAAAGGGGGGAAACCATGATCTGGCACCAGTATTGGATTGTTCTGTCATTACACTTTTGTTCTTGATTGTTTAATGATGAACCCCTCCTGGTTGTAAGACCATGTTGATCAAATAAAAATTAAAAAAAAAAGTGAAAATAGACATCCCTGACTTGTTCCTCATCTCAGAGTAAAAACATGTAAATTTTTAAAATGTTGTTCTTAACTGAAAATTTTTCCTGTCCTTGTTCAAAATTTACATAAAAACAAATGATACAGGATTTATATAAGACAATGATAAGCATAAAGATTTCTGGCATGCAAATGTGTATTTTAAAAATAGTATGTTTGGGGCTGGAGCAGAGACTCAATGGTTATGTAGCTTGCTTGGAATGCATGAGAATTCAAGTTTGAACCCCAGCACCATGTACACAAAGGAGTGTTACAACAATGCAAGTCACATGAAAAACTAAATTAAAATTGATTCTCTCTCTCTCTCTCTCTCACTATCCCTCTCTCTTTAAAAAGAATACTATGTTTAAATCATGAAGTATGATATGAGAAAAATTATGTTGCATTATTAGTATATCTGGAATATATTTCATTATTAATGAGGCTGAATATATTTCATGCTTGTAGCATATATTCTTTGGTCAATTTCTATCCTTTTAATTAGCTCATTTTTATTTTTTGTTTTTTCATGCACATGCAAATTTTTTGTATAATGTGTAACTTGTAAGTTAAACATTAGCACTTATATTAAACTATGAAAAATTTTTATATTTAGAGATAAATGAATTTAGATAGCTCAGACAGAAGTAACCCAAAGGAATGGAAATTCTCTCTCACATATAAGGTTCAGATATTTCCTAATAAGGAAATTGTGACTTCAGAATGTCAGCCCCTGACTCATCCTGACTGCCTCAAGACTGACCCTTCTGGTATACTGTAAAAATCGTAGTGGAAATGACTGCGATTGGCATTCTTTTTGTTTCTCAGATATTGATTTTGAGAGCCTCTCATTAAAGTAAAGACGTATGTTTTCAGCCTATTATCACCAGTTAACATGCATCACAGGTATATCATAACTTATTTCAGTAAAACTGAGAAAATGGGAAATATCATAAAAGCAAATTCTTATTTAGTCTTCTTTGTATAGCAGACATAATTTTAAATATTTTACATGCATTGCTATGATTGAATCTTGTGTTCTCTCAAAATTGATATGCTAAAATCCTAAATTTCAAGGAGACGGGCCCTTTTGAGAAGTGATCAAGTCACATGAGAGAAGCCCATAAATGGAATTAGTGCCCTTTTAATGGGAGCTCCAAGGAACTCATGTTCATCTCTTTCATCACATAAGGATGAAATGAGAAAGTCATTTATGAAATTTTAAGAGTGACCTCACCTAACTTCAAATGGGCCAGCATTTGATCTTGGATTTTTTTCAGCCTCTATAACTGTGACTTACAAATTACCATTGTTTATAAGTCCCCAATTATTTTGTTATAGCAGCCCACATAGACTAAGACATAACATTAATTTTTTAATCATCACATTCTTATTAAGCAGACACTTTTAAAGAGCCCCATGCAATGGATGATGAAATGAGGAATAGTGTGACTGTGTAACTTCTTTAAGATCACAAAGCTAATCTACTAGAGAAATAGGATCAAGACTCAGGTAGTCTGGCTCCAGACTCCTTTCTCTCCATATCACTTGCTCACTTTGGTTCAGGAAATTTTTTGAGCACGGTGTACTCAAAGAAGACATCCAATTCTGATTAGAATAGAAGTGTGATTTCAGGTTTTCAAATATAATATAAAACCAAGATCTCTGAATAACTGGTACTAGATGTGCTAATTTTCTTGATGAGAGAACGTGCATTTGCTTCAGATACTGATCATGAAACTGTGCCTTTTTATCAATTGACCCTATGTATTTGGTATACAATACAAGTACTACAACATGATTATATTTAACAGACCATAATATTAACTTGCAAATATGAAGATGATCCACGAATTCAAAGCCAAAGAGAGGATTTAAGGTACTTAAACTGCAAGGACATATATAATATTCCTACCCAGTTATGCAGTTTAAACACAACTTTCATTAGCCCAACTCAGTAGAGATCAATAAGTCACAGACCTATATGCATCAGAAGGTGATTGGGGAAAAGTTCATCAGTACTAGCTAGACAGTTTTTTATTGTTTTATTTGAAATTGATCAGTTTGTTCAGCAATCCATGTGGGAACAATGGAGGATTTGGGATCAGAAAGAAACAATCTCAAATACAATGACATTGAACAAGTCATTTAATGTCTTCAAGTGTTATGTAGCACCTGTTCTATGTTTTAGAATCAAATAGCGAAGGGAAAAACAAAATGTAAAGGTCTATGCATTTTTAATGATTTTGGTAATTAAAGCTTAAATCAAGAATGGAGAAGGTACAGGATTACTGTTGAGGTGAAAGGGAGATGTAAGGACCTGGAAAGGCAGCGAACAGACAACAGAGGGACCTCAGGGCAGCAGTATGGTAGATAAAGAACATTTTCTCTACTCCACCTATTACATGGGCAGGCCCTGGATATTGGGTCTTTTATCCATGAAATTGTTTTCTGAGGGGAATTGTTACTGTGATTGTTCTAGTTAGGCTGCTTTTCCTGTGAAGCAGTATGCAAACATCAAAGAAGTTTTCTATTAGAATCAAAGTGCTCCTCATTTGGAAACCTTCTTAAATAATGGATGACACTTGAAGACATTGGTTGTCATTCTCAATAATTAACTATGTCTAATTTTGGCAGTAACTGAACTTTTATTTTTTCTGAGAGCTTGACATACTACTTGATTTAGAAGAACAAGAGATTTAAATGTTGTACAATGCTGACAGCAACAAATTCTGAATAAATGTCCCGCTACTCTGTGTGACTTTTTTTTTCAGGTGGATTTTTCTTCTTTTATAGATAAATAAATGTTTGGTAGATATAAGTGTGTAGGTTGGTAAAGGGATAGCCACAATATGTATATGACTATGTATATTTAGATAAATATGATATAGATCTACTTATTTAATGAAGCATTATAATAATGACTCACTTTATAATTGCAAATATTTTGAAGGGGTTATTATGAATAATGAATAATTATTATTTTGTTTTTGCACAAATATACTTATTCATGACCTTTGTCTGAGTTTAGTAGATGTAGTATGAGAGCTATGAGTGTCGTCTACCCCATGGCAAGTGTGAAGGCGTATATTTACACGTTAAAGTTAAGCAAGCAGAGAACTCATTTTTTCAGGTTTTATCATAAAACCTGAATGAATATATAGTAGTGGAAAAAATAAAAATATCAGACTTGCAATTATAAGCAAAGCATGAGTTTAGAAGTAAAGTAGTGATTATAGCCCCATTACATGCGTGAAATGTGCACACGTGCACACACATACACATCTGTACGCTTTTTAAGAATTTAATGCTTTTCATTTTATCATATATTTCTTTTATTACAAATAAATGCATAACAACAGATTGGCACCATATATATTGACAAGTTTCAGAAATATTATCAGTGTATAATTAAATAATCTTTGCATTGAGCATTTTAATTATATTTGAAAACTTCTTCCTTGAATATAGGCTTCTGTGTGACAGAATTAAATGCTGTGTTCGTTCAGAATAGTCTCATTATTTTCTTAAGATACGATTTTCTGTTTAGTAATTGATAAATCTTCGCTACGTTTCATGTTTTTATTGCACTTCCCTCCTAAACTTCCTTTTCTTAATCATTGCCTCTTTTCTCATAACAGCTATGATGATGTAATACCTTTCAAAAGTTTTCAAGACTTTACATTCTTCCTAATTAACTGAGATACTGAGTTTCATCTAGGAAATCTCATATCCTACAACCTTTTCCATATGACCATAAACTATCAGAATGTAGTAGGTTATTTCATTTGCAGATTCATGTATCTCATTAGAAAATCCTGTTTCTTTTTTGAGATTGAAATTTTACACTGTCACCTTCAGTACAGATGTTTTTTAAAAATGCATGTTTGATTGTCATTTAAAACTGTAAAAATAGTGATGAATAGAGACATCTGCCACCACATATACAGATTGATAATGACTTTATTTGTACTTTGGCCTAATGCATATCCTGACAGATCATCAAAACAAGAAAAGGAAGAGCTCATCAGGATGGAGGAAATAGCCAGATGCTCACAGAATAATGAAAAGTCATTGTCTCTTATCTTTTAATGTTCAAATTATGCAAAAAAGGCACATTTTGTTATGAATTTTGAAGGGAACATAACTCCTCAAACTTCACTGCTATTTTAGGGATATGCCAAACATCCTGGATCAAAATGTTTAATTCCCTTCCGCTTTCCTATTTATTCTCTCCTCCTTACTATGTGCTAGCCCCTCAGATTGCATACACTTTTGCAGCAGTCTCTTTACATTTAATTTTTCTCCCAGTCTAGCAAATCTCCGAACTAAATTCATGATTTCCAGACCTTTCCTGTATTTTAGTCTATCAGGTTTTTAGCAACATTTTGTTTTTTATGTCATTCCTGGACTCATGATCAGCGTAACTTTATTCCCACCATCACCAGAAGATGCGCTAGATCTTCCACAGATGATGTCTAGATACAGAGCTCAGTGTCCCTCACCATCTGTGACTTCTGGGTGCCCATCCAGAGTGTTGATGAATTTAGAACAAAATTACTTAGTTTCTTAGTTGACTGACTTAATTTCAAAGGGAAAAACAATGAATACAGGTCTTTGTTTAACAGTTGAGTCCAAAGAGATATTCTTTGAATTTTGGAAAACATTTAAGATTAATTTTTTTTGGTTAATCCCCCAAATTAAAGGGAATGGTTAAACCTGAAGAAAATATTATGAGAGATGTACATAATTATATTACATATTTCAAGAACTGTTAGGCATGGAATTTAATGGATGGAGCAGTAGACTGGTAACAAGGGAATTAATTAGTAGAAAATTGAATTAATTATTGTACAATGTACATCTATTTCTATCATTGGTTAGAAAAACAAATGAAAACATTTTCTTCATATTAAAATTTATGATACACTAATTCCTCTATCTTGAAATACATTATTTACTCTATGTGTTCATTAGTTTCCAATAGAAAAATTTAAATGTAAAATGTGTCTGTGTTTGGTTTATTCTGGGAACATTTGACTTCAGACAATGAAATTCATGGCAGTGCTACTACACTTAATATGTTCAACTTAAATTAACTCTTTCACATTGTGGAATTCTCAGTTGTATCACTATCTTACAACAGTTTTTCACAACTTAATTATTAATTTCATTGGTACTGGCTTCTAAAACAAAACATCTTTAATTTTCACAGAATGCTGTTTAAAACAATGGGCTCTGATTCTTTGGGAAGTTCTTCAAATCGTAGAAGTCATATAAATACTATTTGTCAGCTACAAAGCCCTAGGGATTTTATCAAAAAAGCCATCTCCCATTAAACCATAAAACTGAATGGCAATATAAGAACATCCTCTATGTACAAAGATAAATGAACTTTACAAAATGAATAATAGGAAATTATGTCTAATGTCTGTTTTACTCTTTCCATACTATGTTGTTCTATGAAATCTGAGAAGTCTAATATGTACAATTATTCCAAAAAATGCCTTGGAAGTTTTTCTGGAAAATTCTGGAATGTGGTAGTCTTCAATTCATACATATTAAAAATTAAACATTTTATGTGTACAAATATACTTGTTATTTTTTCACAATATATGAAAGCTCTTAATGATAGTCCAGTTATGTAGCTGCTGCCTTTTATAGTTAAAAGTAACTTTATTAAAGCTCCATCTGTTTGGAATTAAGCTATAGGAGGAGTCCTTTGTATGACAGTTTTAGATATTATATAGAAACCATGTCTACATATGAAAATGCAGTTAGTTAATGTTTTCCTTTGAATTAAAATTATCTTTTGAGATACACGGAGAACTTACTACATGATTACATAAAGCATTTGATATAGTAAAAATTAGAGTAGTAGATGTTCATGGAAAGAATGTTAGCAAGGTTTGACTACACAATGTGTGTGAGGGAGTGTCAGGGACACAGTGGAGGAGGGACAAGGAGCTATCATGGAGCTTAGAAAGGACTGACACTTGAATGTGAACATGGGGGAAGGAGTAAAATATAAAAATATTTTGATATATAGTTATCTTGCATTCTTACTGTTAGATAAATATAGACATACAGAAAAAGAAGATACAAATATTAAAGCCTATGACAATTTTTTTTGTAGCAGAGATTGAATCCAAGGGTGCTCAACCACAGAGCCATGTCCCAAACCATATTTTATTTTGAGACAGATTCTCCCTAATTTGCACTAAGTTGCTGAGGCTATCTGACCTATGACAATTCTTGCCAAACAAATTTAGTCCATGAAATTATGCACCTATGTTTAGAAAATCTTATCAGATATAAATGCATGTGTTTTATATCCTGAACAGTATTATCTTACTGAATTTACTATGCAGAAAAAAAAAGATTTCAGTAATGTTAAAGTAAAATACCCCTTATGGAGAATATCCATCCACTATATTTTTAAATAGGTAGGTAGAAAGTGTAAGGATACTTTATAGTAAGTAGTGTTTGCCTCTTTGTGGAAACAGTGTGGAATACCTAGCATTAGTTTTAACAGCCAGTGGCTATGCATATCTGAATTATTGTGTTAAATAATATTGATGCTGATTTTTATAATCCTTCTAGGATATGTTTTAAAAAGGTACTTAGCTGATAAGAAAAGTACTGGCGTTTTTGTTTGTATTTTAATCACTGTTTTGTTACTGAACTCTGCAGATTTGTAGTTGATAAAATGCTTTTGCAGAGCTCTTTGTGGGATTTATTTATTCTCTGCCTTTCCATGTAGCTTTGTTAGGACCTAGATGACTATAATAACTTTCAGAATTGTTTTATACTGAAACCTTAATTTTATACTGAAACCTTAAATTTAGCTAATACTGCTGATAATGGTTGCTACCCAACATGAATGGATTAGAGGGGAATTCCTAACCTACCTTGTGTTTTAATATCTACTCATGATTCAAGGATGATTCAGAAATCAGCATGATTTGTGAATGTGTTCTCTTTATTCTGACTCTCATGTTATGTTGCTTCAAGTTTATGGGAAATTAAAACCATTGTGTCAATTCATTAAGGGTTTTCTCCATTCCATAGTTCTTTTGTTTTTTGCTAATACCAAAAGTATAGTTAGAGAAGTTTATGGGGAGAATAAAAATGTGTTTTTAAGAAAGTGAATGAATGTGAAAATAGTGGTCAAAGGTAATATATGCAGGTGAAAATCTCAAAAATTAAGAGAAATCTCAGACTTTTTCCCCTGAGATTTCTAAGTTAGAAATGAAAGCAGGGACTATGAAGCTGTGATTTTTCACTGTGCCACTTGCATCAGAATCATCAATGGCATTTACTTAAAAACTGAAGATTTTTGTTCCATGGATCTAATACATGAGTTTGTCTACTTTACTCCCGAGCCTGGGTCCAGCCTCCAAAAATGAGGGATACCATTGGGCCCTTGACTTTCTGTGTTTGACTAACTTCGCTCAGCATGATTTTTTCCATTGCCACCCATTTATCTTCAATGGATGCAATATTGTTGTTTCTAATAGCTGAGTAGAACTCCACTGTGTGTGTGTGTGTATGTATATATATATATACATAATTTAGCTATTATAAATTGAGCTGCTTTGAACAAGCTATGCTGCATACCTGTACAAAAATGTAAAGGTTTAATCCCATTGTCAAATATTTTGAAGAATAACAAGGGATGTTAGGAAGGGAGGAGAAGGGGAAATGTTGGAACTGAGATAAAGCAAGGTACATTCCAAGCAGTTATAAATGTCACTGTATATACTATAGCCATATATATAAAAATATTCTTCATAGTTATAAAAGTTATGTCACTGTATTTGAGTTTTTTAGGAACAATATAGGACCCAGAAGAAAGGCAAGGGATCAGGGGATGGGAGGAGGGAGGTAGAGGAATATGGGGGGTGTATTGAACAAATCGTATTGCTGAATTGCGTCTAAGAATATGCGACAAGTAATCCCATCATTATGTAAAACTATAATTCACTAACGAAAATAAATTTTAAAAGCTGAATATTTCTGGGCTCTCCTCCAGGTATATGAATCAGAATTTCTAAAGGCAAGAGCACAGGAAACTGGATTTTTAACACCCTTCCCACCTTAAGCTTTAAGATGACTTTTCAACAAATATACATTTTATTCCACAGCACTTGGCTCTGTTTTCCTATCAGGCATCTATTTGGCTGTCATCCTTTGTCTCCCCAATTTGCTACCCACAATACATGCATCAGAGGTCACTTATGCCCCATAAAACTTTCCCTATCAAGTTCAGTTTTTCTCAGTCCAAACCATCTTTCTCCTCTTGGTCTGCCTAAGAATTTCACTAAACCATTTTGAATTCTTGCTCTGTCAAGGACTACCCACATATCTTTGCCTAGATCACTTCACCATTTCCTTTCCTTAATGGAGATGTCATTTAATATCATTTGATCTGAAACTTTCAAAATGAAATTGCATTTTCCTACCAGTCCCTTGCATCGTGAAACCAATGGATATCTATGGCTTTCCTTGTCTCCCCACCATAGAGTTGATGACTTTATTTTTCACCTTACTTCAAATTGCATACAAATATGACGCCATTGCAGAAAATAAAAATGCCCCCACAATCCCAAAGAACTTAGAGTTTAAAGAAATGTTAAAATCTGATGAATCTACACTTTGCTGAATTTGGTCCTGTAGCCTTGTATCAAGGTTAAAGAAGAGAAGCAATATCAGCAAGAGACATAAATTCAGACTTATTTCAAGGAATTCTGATTGTAGGGACTGATGCAGCAAGTCGGAAATATGTAGGGCAGGCTGTTAGACAGGGCAGACTAGAAATTTCAGGCATTGGAGAAGCTGATATTCATAATCAGCACTTCTTAGGGAACTTTAGTCTTTCAGTTGATTGAATTAGGTTCACCCAGATTGTCTACAATAACCTCTTTTACTCAATGCTAACTGATTATGGACTTAATTTACATGTGGAAAATACCTTCATGTCAGCACTTAGATTAATGTTTGATTGACTAACTAAGGACTGTAGCCCTTGTCATGTTAAAACATCAAGAAGATTGTCAGGAGCAACTTATTTCATGTGAATTTTTATTTATTTGCATAGTACTTTCTGTCTTGGTGCTTTGTAGTAAATTGTTTCCTAAGTGGCAGTTTTTATGCATTTGAGATATCCTCTAAAGTTTATTGTTTTTCTGGAAACAGTTCCCCTAGAGAGTTTTGTGAATCTCTTACATACTGTTGAGCCTATTGGTCAATAATTTGATACAATTTATAGCTATGTTTCCAGCCTTTTAATGGCTTTCTCAAAGTCATCAAATCCATACTTAAATACCATGTTCAATATAATTAAATATTTAACAGTTATAGAAAATCTCTTAAGCTTTGTCCTGTTTCCTCCCATACCAACTTGATTAGGGGAAATATAACTCCTTACAAAGACTTCTGAACAAATTTGAAACAGTTTCATTCCTGCAGGATTTATAAAAATTTGGAGAAACATTTCAACTGAACACCAAATTTCTTAATACATCATTGATCTAAATGCCAGTCCCAACATCATTTTAAATAATATACTCCCTATAATTTTTTTTCTTTTTCATTAATGTGTTCAAATGAAAGTGAAAAACAACAATAATATATTTTATGCTATCAGAAATCACCAAAGTAACCGACCAGGAAATTGTTCATAAGAATATAATAAACGACTAATATGTGTGACATGATTTTCATGTGAACAAAAGAATGAGTTTTACAGGATTTGTGCTCTGAACTAGTTATGTCCCTTTGTAATTTAAATAAGTAGAAAAACAGAGAAATGGAATCCCAGTGAAAGTGGACCAAGATTCTTAAAGCTTCCTAATATTGCAAAAACAGTCACTAACTGTGTAATGTGGTTATTCATGTTAAAAATGCAAAACACTTGTTGCCAAACTGTCCTGGGACAAATTAAGAATGGCAAAATACTAGGAACAAGCATATTGTTCCTTTTTTTGTAGTAATTACTGCCCTTTTAAATGTTGAGCACAGAGAAGAAAGCTTTACATCATTGTTCTCCCCACTTGGAGGTAGTGAAGCAGTGTCAGGGAAACAATGAGCCTTCACACTATAGACACTGGTACTTGGATGGCTCTATTATCTTTTAGAGAGCATTCCTGTTACTAAAAACAATGAGGATGAAAGGGCAGGTTTCTGAAAAGCAGCGATTATGTGAAGTGTATTACCCATTTCCAAATCTGCCTGCACATGCACATGAAAGTGTGTCTTTTGTGGACACAGTAAACAACTGAGATCTTGACCTGGGGGCCTCCAGTGGCTTGCACTGCAGGTGGCCATTCCTTCACAGAGGCCATCTCTGATTAGTAATTTTTGAATTACCAGTCCCACCTATTTTTTCAAAACCTCATTTGTTTTTTTGAAAATTAGCCTTATTACCTATTAAAGGGTTATCTTACGGTTTGCATGAGATGAGGTATTGAAAGCACTTTGTATATTATAAAGCAAAAGCAAATATTAGCAAGTCTATTAAATGGTTTTAACCTTCAGATGATTACTGAGGACTTCATACTCCAAAGCAAATGTTTGGCATCAGGTAGACAGCCCATATTAATGAATAACTCAATTTCTCACTCTCTTGGAACCTTAGCACCATATAGCTGTTTTCTGCATACTCAAATTTTTTGTCATATAATAACTAGCCTTGCAGATTATTTTATGAAGATATTTGTTGAAAGGACAAGTTCATTTTACAGTGGCTCAATAATTGACATTTAAAAATGTCGTCTTGGGGCTGGAGCAGTGGTTCAGCATTTATGGCACTTGCCCTGCAAGCGCAAGTACATGGGTTCAAACCCTAGCACCAATGTGTACACAACTAAGTGTCAGAGCAACGAAGGCCATGTAAAAAACTCAATAAAAATTGATTCTCTCTCTCTCTCTCTCTTTCTCTCTCTCACTCACTCACTGTTCATCTCTCTTAAAAAAAAAAAAGTCCTCTTGCCTTGAATATCATTAGCATGGAAATTTTTTTGAGGGAGTTTCAAATTGTTAATAAGCATATAACCAGATTGTCAATAAGCATATACAGTGGTAAGTGATTCGGTGTAAAATTCAACCAGAAAATATTCATCTTCTAAGATGACAGGGTGTCAGACAGGGAAAATTATATGTAAAACTAAGATATTAATGAATAGTTCTTTTCTCCCACCTCCTTCTATGACAAGTCCACCCCACTCCACTCCACATTTGTTAGGTAATATGTCTATGTTTCTAGTCTTTTTAAAAATCAACTTTAATTTTCAGAGTGTTGCTGCATTCCTAGCAAAACTCAGCAGAGAAGATAGTTTTCTCATGTACTCCTTTCCCCTCCACATGAACAGGCTCCCACAGTTATCCTCCTTCAACAGAATGGTATTTCTGCTGCAATGAATGAGGCAGAAGCCCATAGTTTACATTAGGGCTCCCTTTGGTGGTGTACATTCTATGAGTTTATCCACCGTTCTATAATATTCATACAGAATAGCTTCACGGCCCTAAAAAACCCCTGAGTTCTGCTGTTCATCCTTCTATTCTCCCTAAACAGTGACAACCAGTGATCTTTGTGTTGTTTCCGTAGTTTTTCCTTTTCCAATATATCAGTAGTTGGAAACATCTAGTAGTTGGCTTTTCAAATTGTTTTCCTTCACTTTGCAAAAGGCATACGCATTCTTTCAATAGCTTCAGAGCTTATTTCTTTTTAGTACTGGAAAATATTATATTGTCTGGAAGTAACCTAATCTATGTAACCATCTACCTGTTGAGGAATATCTTGGTTGCTTCCAAGTCCTGGTGTTTGTGATTAAGCTGGCCATAAGCCCATAAATTGCATGCCGGTTGCGTGGACAAAGGTCTTCAGGTCACTTGGGTAAATAGGATGCCTATTCCTGCTTATGTGATAAGAATGTGCTTAGTTATTATGAGAAGTTGCCACCACACTCTTCCAATGCAGCTGTGCTGTTTTTGATTCCCTTCAGCAACGAGTTCCTTGTGTTCATAACCCCACCAACTCTTGCTGTCAAGTGTATTTTGGATTTTAGCCATTTTATTAGGTTTATAGTGAAACGTTGTGGTTGAGTCCATTTTTGAAGTGTGTATTAAATCTACTCAAAAAACTAGCATTTAATTCAAAGCAAAAACCACTTGAAAGGTTGTTAACTCAATAACAGAGAAATAATTGATTTCATAAACTCTGCAAGAATTATAGCTATAACACACTTCCTTGGACATTCCCAGTAAAATGTATAAAATAAGATGTTTCTGTTTGTGTGTGTGTGTATGTTCGGATGTTTGTGTTATGTCACCTGTATGTGTAGTATTTCACCGACAGAATTTCACCTAGACAAATTTATCATTTTCTTTCTCTCATGATCTGGTTTTGAGGGTCATTTCTAAAAATCTTTGCCTCTACCAGGACTCAAAGATTTTCTCTTGTGTTTTTATTTGAAGCATTTTATAGGTTTCCACTGTAATTTTAGGTTTATAACATTTCACATACAAGAATGTAGAGACTGAGTATTTTCTTTTTAACATGAGTATTTCAACACAATTCATTGAAAAAGAAAAACCTATTCACTTTGAATTGCCTTGTGATATTGTTTTTAAAAATCAATTGACTATATTTGTGTAGGATTACTTCTGGACCATGTGTTTTTTCTCCATTGGTCTTATGTTTATTCACTGACAATGTTTTATTATTATATTAATAATGTATTAATATCCTAAAATCAGGGAGAATGTAGTATCTAATTTTTTATCCTTCAAAATTATTTTAGCTATTTAAAAGTATTTGATTTTTAACATGAAATTTAGAATTAGTTTATTGTTTGTTTACAAAGGTTTGAGTTTCTAATGCTATAGCATATAATATACAGGAAAAATTCTTCCAATCCATAAACATAGTATTGATCTTCATTTATTTAGATCTTTTAAACTTGGTAAATAATGTTTGATAGTTTTCTGGCTACAGGTCTTGCCTATCTTTTGATTATTTGTATTTATAAGTATAAGTATTTGATGCTCTTATGAATTATATTATTTAAAATTTAAAATTATGTGTTGCTAGTTTATGGAAATATGTTCTATATCAGTCTTATATTCTGAAATCTTGTTATGCTATTTATTAATTGTAGTTATTACTTAGACCTCTTTATAGAGATGGTAAAGTTATCTTATAATAGTGAGTTTTCTGTATTCCTTTTCACTCTTTACACTTTTTAAACCCTTGATTTGCTCTTCTGGCTAACACTGCCACCACCTTGTTAAAGAGATATTATGAGAGCAATACCCCTATCTTGAGCCGAAATTCATTCAGTCTCTCTCCACTAGGCACAGGTGTAGACAGTGCTTTTCAAGATGTCTTTATAAAATTGAAGCATTTCATATGTATTTATTTTTACTTTGCTGAGAATTTTTTTGCACATCTATGAGTTTTGTTAAAGGCTTTTTCTGCATCTAGAAAGATGATCATATCATTCTTATGCCTCCTTTGACTCTGTTGATAAATTACATTTCATTTGAAGTTTGAATCAACTCAATTCATAGGATAAATTCCATTTGGACTTGATGTACTGATTTTTTGGAATATTTCTGGATTCTATTTGACAGTATTTTTGAGGATTTTTTGTGTGTATTCAAGATAGACATATGTCTCTATCTTTTCATATTGTTTTAACATTATAGTATCAGGGACATTTGGCATGGCACCTCTTCTGGTTTCTGAAAGCCTATATATACGAATATTTCCCTCTTTCATATTCCATAGAATTTACAAGAAAAAGAATCTATCCTTTAAGTTCAATTGGTGTAAAAGAATCTAACTATAAATCTTTTCTGTAATATATATATAGATATAGTGAGATTTTCTGTTTCTTCTCAGTTTTAGTAATTTGTTTGGTTAATCCAGGTAATGATCCATTTTGTCTAGGATTTCAAATTCATTGTACTACACCCTTTGGTAATATTCCTTTATCATCTTTTTCATAGCTGTTAAATCTAAAGTAGTGTTCCTTCCTTTCTTCTGGTTATGTTGTTTGCTTTGTCTTTTTCCTTTGTCTTTGAAAGAGTATCAAATTTATATTTCCAAAAAACACTGTTTGCCATGTTAATTTTCTCTGTTCATTTATTTTTGTTCTTGTTTCTTTTTACATATAGATATTTTATTAGTGCATTATAGTTTTACATAACAATGGGATTACTTGTCGCATATTCCTAGATGCTTACAGATGAGCAATACAATTTGTTCAATATCCGCTACACACAATCCTCTACCTCCCTCCTCCTGTCCCCTGATCCCTTGCCTTTCTTCTGGGTCCTATATTATTCCTAAAAAACACAAATACAGTGACATACAGTGTATCTGTGAATAACATTTATATATACATATATATATTCATATATATGCTATAGTATATACAGTGACATTTATAACTGCTTGGCATGTACCTTGCTTTATCCCAGTTCCAACATATCCCCTTCTCCTCCCTTCCTATCATCTCTTGTTATTTTTCAAAATACTTGACAATGGGATTAATTATTTGTGTTTTTGTACAGGTATGCATCATAGCTTGTTCTAATATCTTATGAAATATCTTGCAACTGTATCTTATAAATATTAGCATTTTGCATTTTTTGTTCTATGGATCTAATAAATGAGTTTGTCTACTTAACTCCCAAGCCTGGATTTAGGTCCAGAATCCTCAAATGAGGAATACAATTCGGCTCTTGACTCTCTAGGTTTGGCTAACTTCGCTCAGCATGATTTCTTCCAATGCCATCCATTTACCTTCAATAGATGCTATATCATTGTTTTTAATAGAGAAGTAGAACTCCATTGTGTGTGTGTGTGTATATATATATATGTATGTATATAGTGTGTGTGTGTGTATATATGTATGTATGTATATATGTGTGTGTATGTGTGTGTATATATATACAAAAGCTTATATATATATGTATATATATACAAAAGCTTATATATATATATATATATAAGCTTTTGGATCCATTCATCCAGTGAGGGGCATCTGGGTTGGTTCCTTAATTTAGTTATTGTAAATTCAGCTGCTATGAACATGGATTTTGCTGTGTGGCTGTAATGTGCTGATTCTAACTCCAGAATAGTGATAGCTGGGTCATATGGTGGATCCAACCCTAATTTTTTGAGGAGTCTCTATACTGCTTTCCAGAGCAGCTGGACCAGTCTGCAGTTACACCAACAGTGTGCTAGTGTTCCTATCTCCCCACAACCCCTTCAGCATTTATTATTTGTATTCTTCATCTTTGCCAGTCTGACTGGAGTGAGGTGAAATTTTAAGATAGTTTCGATTTGCATTTTTCTGATTGCTAGAGATTTAGAACACTTTCTCGTGTATTCATTGGCTTGCTTAATGTCCTCTGTTGAGAAGTTTGTTTAGCTCTCTGGCCCATTTATTGATTGGATTGTGGTTTTGTTATTGAGTTTTTTTTAGTTGTATGTAAATTTTGGATATTAGGCCCCTATCAGAGGGATCACAGGCCATGATTCTCTCCCACTCTGTAGGTTGTCTCTTGACTGTTTTGACTATTTCCTTGGCTGTAAGGAAACTTTTTAGTTTAATGGCATCCCACTCATTGATATTTGACTGTAATTCTTTCACTTTAGGATTCCTGTTGAGGAAGTCTTTGTCAAATCCCATACGCTGGAGTGTTGGTCCTAATTTTTCTTCTAGCAGTTTTATGGTAGTTGGTTTAATTTCTAATTCCTTGATACATTTAGTTTTGATTTTTGTTGCAAGGTGAGAAATAAGAATCTAATTTCAGTTTTCTGCAAGTGGCTTCCAGTTTGTCCAGCATTATTTGTTGAATAGGCTGTCTCTCTTCAATGTTATATTTTGACCCCCTTTGTCAAAGATCAGATGTTTAAAGATTCGTGAGTTTGTCTAAGAGTTTTGTATTCTATTCCATTGCTTTTCATTCCTATTTTGATGCCAGTACCAAGCTGTTTTTAATACTACAGCTCCATAGTATAAATTTAGATGTGTTATTGCAAAACCACCTGTTTTAACTTTTTTTGCTTTTTTGCTCTAGTTTCTTGTTGTTTCATATGAATTTGAGAATTGCTTTTTCTATAACTACAAGGAATGACATTGGACTCTTGATGGGGATTGCATTGAATCTGTACAGTGCTTTTGGCAGAATGGTCATTTTAATTATATTAATTCTGCCTAACCAAGAGCATGGAACATTTTTCCATCTTCTTAGGTCTTCTGCAATTTCTGTTTTCAGTATTCAATAATTTTAATTGTAGAGGTCTTTTACTTCTCTTGTTAGATTAATTCCCAAGCATATTATTCTTTCAGAGATATTGCGAATGGGACTGATTTCCTAATTTCTTCTTCTGCCCTAATATTGTTGGCATGTAGGAAAGCTATTGATTTATGGGTTTTGATCTTGTAGCCTCTACTTTGCCAAACCTGTTTATTAGCTCTATCAGATTTCTGGTGGAGTTGTTTAGATCTACCAGATAAAGAATCATGTTATCAGCAAAAAGGGATAGTTTTCCTTCCTCCCTTCTTATTCTTATCCCTTTGATTTCTTCCCTTTGCCTGATTGCTCACCAGGGTCTAGAGGACTATATTGAAAAAAGTGGTGAAAGCAGGCAGCCTTGTCTTGTTCCCAAGTTCAGTGGAAATGCTTTCAACCTTTCCCCATTTAGTACTATACTAGCTGAGGGTTTGGCATATATGGCCATTACAAACTTAAGTTCATTTGCCCTAGTTTCTCTACAGTTTTGAGCATAAATGGGTGCTGGATTTTATTGAAGGCCTTTTCTGCATCAATTTATATGATCATATGGTTTTTGTTCTTAATTCTGTTTAAATGATGAATTACATTTATTGATTAGCATACATTGAATCAGCCTTGCATACCTAGAATGAAGCCCACTTGATCATGATGAATTATTTTCTTGATGTATTTTTGAAAACAGATTGCAAGAACCTCATTAAGGATTTTTGCATCAATACTCATGAGGGATATTGGTCTGTAGTTTTCTTTTTTGATGTGTCTTTGTTGGGTTTTGGTTCAGAATTAAGGTTGCTTCATAAAAAGTGTTCGGGAGAGTTCCCTCTCAATTTCTTGGAATAGCTTCATAAGGAGAGGTGTTAGCTCTTCTTCAAAGATGTGGTAAAAGTCTGCAGAGAATCCTTCAGGTCCTGGGCTTTACTTCTTTGGAAGACTTTTAATTGCTGTGTGGATTTCATTGCCTGTTATTGGGCTATTTAGGATTTCAATGTCATCCTCTGTCAAATTGGGGATGTTGTATGTGTCTAGAAATTTGCCCATGTCATTCAGACCGTCTGATTTAGAGGAGTATAGTTTTTCAAAATATGTTCTGATAATCTGTTTGACTTCAAATGTGTCAATAGTGATCACCCCCTTTTCATTGGTGTTTTTGTTTATTTGCTTTAATTGTCTCTTTCTTTTAGTTAGATTAGCTAGGGGTCTGTCAATTGTATTTATTTTTTCAAAGAACCAGCTCTTTGTTTCATCAATTATTTTTATTTTTTGTTGTTGTTCTTGATTTCATTGATTTCAACTTTGATCTTAATTTATTTCCTGTATTCTGCTGGCTTTGCAGAGATTTGAGTTGGAGCATATATAAGCTTATTTTTTAGGGATCTCTCCTGATTCTTAATGTGGACACTCAGTGCAATCAATTTTCCCCTGAAGAATGCTTTCATGCTGTCCCAGAGGTTTTGATAGTTTGTGTCTTCACCCTCATTCTCTTCAAAGAATTCTTTAATTACTGTTCTCATGTCTTTTTGGATCCATTCTTCATATAATAGGGTGTTATTCAATCTCCGCATATGTGTTTTTTTGTGCCATGTTTTTGCTATTAATTATTAGGGTCAGGGCATCATAGTTTGATAGGATACACTGAATAATATCTATTCTTTTATATTTGATGAGATTTCCTTTGTGAAATAGAATATGATCTATTTTGGAGAAGAATTCATATGCTGCTGAGAAGAAGGTATACTATGCCAATTTGGGGTGGAATATTCTGTAGATGTCTGTTAAGTCTATTTGATTTATGTGTTGTTTAGACTTAAGATCTCTTTATTGTTTCTTTGCTTTGATGATCTGTCTGTTGGTGATAGAGGAGTGTTAAAGTCTCCCAGTACTATTGTGCTGAGGTCCACAAATGGTTTTATATCTTGGAGTATTTTTCCCACATAGTTGGGAGCATTGGTGTTCAGAGAGTATATATTTACTATGGTTCTTTCTTCCTGTTGTATTGTTCCCTTTACTAGGATGTAGTGGCCTTATCTTTTGATTGATTTATGTTTGAAATCCACTTTGTCAGATATAAGAATTGCAATTCCAGCTTGCTCTCTTGGGCCATATACCTGGTAGATTTTTTTCCATCCTTTCACCCTTAATCTGTGGGTGTCACTAACTGTAAGGTGGGTTTCCTGTAAGGAGCATATTGTTGGATTTTGTTTTTTGATCCAATCTGCTAGTCTGTGTTTTTTGATTGGCACATTGAGATGATTCACATTCAGTGTTAGAATTGTTCTGTGGTTATGGTTCCTATTCATTGTGTTTTATTACTAAATTCTGTGCTGTTGTAGTTGTCTATTTTTTTAATGATTTTTTTAAGACAGAGGGACAATGAGAGATAGGAAAAGAGAAAATCAATTTTTATTCAGTTTTTCATGTGTCCCTCATCGCTCTTACACTTTGTTATGTTCATGGTGCTAAGTTTTGAACCCAGGGACTCATGCATGGAAGGCAAGTGCTGCAACCACTGAGCAACTGCTCCAGCCCCCTTAGTCGTCTATTGATGTACCTTTATTGGATTTCCTCTGTTTGTGGATTTTGAGGAATATTAGCTTGGTCTTCTATCTGGAGTTTATCTTTGAGAATTCTTTGTAATGCTTGCTTTCTGTTCATGGATGCTGCAAGTTTGTTCTTATCATGAAAAGCTATTTCTCCCTCAAATTTGAGGCTGAGTTTTGCAGGGTGTAGTATTCTTGGTTGCATGTTATGTTCATTCAGGCATTGAAAGATCGCCTTCCAAGATCTCATTTACAGATTCTGAACTAAAAAGTCAGATATGATTCTTATTGGCTTGCCTCTGAATGTGATTTGGTGTTTCCCCCTTGCTGCTTTCAATATTCTTTCCTTGATTTTCCAGTTGTACATTTTGAATATGATGTGTCTTGGTGAGCTTCTCATTTGATTAGGCATACTGAGTGTCTTATAGGCTTCCTGGGTGAGCTTATCTAATTCTGTTTATATATGGGCAGAATTTTCTTTAGCAGTTTCCTTGAGAATGTTCATCTTATTTGTTTTTGTTTCAGTTTTTTCCTGAATCGTAATTATTCTTAAATTGTTTCTTCTCATTTCATCCCAGACATTTTTAAAATTCTGTTCTTGTTCTGTGAGGTTTTTTTTTTCTTTTTTGTCATCCATGTGCTCTAGCTTGCTCAGCTTGTCCTCATTTCCAGAAGTTCTTCCTTCAAGAGCTGAGGTTCTGTTTTCTATAAAAGTTAATCTATTATTAAATTCTTCCTTAGTTCCTCTCATGTCATTGACTGCATAGTTTAGCTCTGTTACTTCATTTTTGAGTATGTCTATTTCTTTGATAATAGTTCTTCATCTCTTGAGTTTTCTTACTTAGTCCCCTCATTATATCATTTTTTAGTTCATTGTTCTTTTTAGTAATGAGATCATTGATAATATATTCAAGGTTTTCATCTCAACCCTTATCCATGGCATCCTTTTGGGGGGAGTTTTGGGTTTGAAGTGAACCTCTCCTTATTTGATTCTTCATTTTGGATAGCTTCTTGTTTATCTCTGAATTGAGATTTCCTTCATGCCCTTTATCCCATAGACCTTAGGGAAAATCAACTTCATCTTAGTTGTGGGCAATTTTGTAAGATTTCATTAAAACCACATCATTTTCTATAGGCTACATTTATTCTAAGGATTATTTACTTTGTCAGAATTAAACATAACTTATTTTCTTAAACCCAGTTAACTTAATGAAAGAGATAAAAGTTTGGATATCTTTGCAAGAAGAAATAAATTCAGCGTTAACTTTCCCCTACTGTTCAGTGTCTTGCCAAAAAGATGTAACAAATGTTCACATACACACTTACTTTTTCCACATTTGACTCAAGAGCTCCCCATGCAATTATGTATTGACTGAAAAGAATGCTGAAATTTCTCACTTGCATATGAGTAACTTGAATCTTGAGTGGATAGACTTCTCTAAGGCTGACACAGGTGAGACTTGGATCCAACAAGTCTCCTCACTTTTTTTTCTTTTTTTAATTTTTGTCAATGTAAAGTTAATTTTTCTTTGATCTTAAGAATCTGTAATAGATCTATGAACTTTTGATTTGAAATAATTACTTGCTACTTTAAAAAAAATAACTTTTAGCTACTAGTATTTTGTTGTAGTGTGCCAGTGTTTTTAAATTGTTTGTCTCTCTTTTTCCTTATTCTCAATCACATTTCTTACTATGACGTAAATGCTGCCCGAAGGACCTAGTCTTCTTTCCTTGGTGGCTTCCAGGTATGCTTAGGAGAAGTCAATATTAGCAGTATTTTCTCCTACATATAATTTTTATTTGCATTAAATTTTTTCAGTCTTTAATAGCGATCTATATGTATTTATGACTAAAAGTAATCATGATCTCTAAAACGATAGTATTTTCTGGCAAACAGGTTGATTACATGTCGTTTCCTGATTTGATCTCTTTGAAATACTACCTCATTTTCATTCATCAATAATTGTGATAACAATACTCTAATAAACGCATGTCTTATCCAAATAATGGGATTTAGAAATATATACTTGATTACTTTATATAATAGGTCAGCAAAATGCTAATTATACTTCAGCAACAATTATCATACATTGAATGAGACCATGGAACTGCATTTTTGTACCTGTGCCCCATAGCTGCCAATTCCATCCAGTCTGCCTGCTCCTTCTGAGGCATTTTATGCAGGACCATGTTCTTTGATGACTAAATAGTCAAGACAGTTAGTGTGACCTGTATCTCTCTGGAAGGGTTTGCCCCCTTTGGTAATTCAGGCTGTTTGGCTGGGTTATGATTATAACTTTTCCAAACAGTCCAAACAGTTATCATTTTAGTAAATTGAGCTGCTATGAACATAGATGTTGCTGTGTCACTATAATGTGCTGATTCTAAATCCCCTGGAAAGATTCCCAGGAGTGGAATAGCAGGGTCATATGGTGGACTCATCCCTAGTTTTTTGAGGATTCTCCACACTGCTTTCCAGAGCGGCTATACCAGTCTGCAGCTCCACCAACAGTGTGTTAGTGTGCCTCTCTCCACAGCCCCTCCAGCATCTATTATTGTTTATTTCTTCATCTTTGCCATTCTGACTGGCATTAAAAAAAGTTGTCATTTTATAGATTTACTGACCTATTTTCATTTTTTGTGGGAGGGAAGCTTTTGCAGCTTTCTACATGTGAAGTGGAAACAGATCCTCTTTTAAATCCTTTCCTTTTATTATTTTATAATCTACTTTTTTACTTAATCATATATTTGAAGCAACATTCCTTTATAATACTAAATTAGGTGTGCCATAATTTATATTTCATCGATGTGCTATTTTTAGACTTACTCTTTAATGTCTCACATTAAAATTTTAGTTACATGATGAGCTTATGCTCTACATAATTAGTGCCAGTGACAATCTCTCTTCTCAAAAAATGTCTGCATATAGTCATTATGATCTTAAAAATTAAGAAAAGGAAGGAAGAAAAAGAATATCCATCCCATTAATGTTAGGTTTTCTTTCAAAAGATTTGTTACAGTGTAGGTGTAGTCTTTTAAAAAATTATGAAAGGTGAAAGAAAGACCTGGTCGCAGTACTATGTCCTTGTCCTTTGCAGTAGATTTCTTTTTTGTCTAGAGTGCACATTAAATTTTCTGCTTCAAGGGTGACCAGTGCTCAGAGCTCACATTTATTCTCACTCCTAAATTATGTGATGTGTCCTTTTCTTGTTTGACATCTTCAAAGTGAAAATTGTCATTGCCAGGGAAGCATGAGGATACTGGCAGCCCCAAAAGGCTGTCTTGGAAAATTTACAGAAAGGTCTTTAGAAGCAAAAAGTAAGTGTATTGGGGGGTGTTAATATGCATTTCTACAAAAAGAATACTCGTATAATGATCACCTTTTTGAACTTTTAGAATATGGATTACCTTTCACTATATGCAGCACTTTGAATAAAGTAACTTGAAAAATAGGTAATGTGAAAATTAACCTGGTGCTCTGTGTATTATTAAGAAACAGGAGTTCAATTAAACTGAATTGCAGAGGTCTTATGTTTGCACAGTGCACAAAATATATTCATAATACTTGGGAAGATTCGATCTGGACTTGGTTAAATAAATGTCTTCCAGAGGAAATAGTATCTTGAGCTAATAACCTTTTTTAAAGTATATAAACGTTATCATTTGGCATTCTGTAAAGTCCTTTTCAGTAATTTACAAAATGTAAGAATAGAAGTAAAGAATACTAGCTAAAACACTATCAAAATCCCTGCTCACCAATAACCTAGACTTGAATGTTGTGTGCTTTACATGAGCTTGGTCAAGTTGTGATTATCCACAGACAGATGACAGGGAAATAAAGTGGGTTATAAAGAAATTTGTCAACGAACACTCACTGCCACCTTATTTACTTTCAGATAGTTCAAGAGAAAGCTTCTAAAAACATATGTATAGTCATTGCCTGAAACTCAAGAATATTTGTTATAAAAGCATAAATATTTAAACTTTTCTTAGCTGTTTATCACTTTGAGAGGTAATCCTATCTATGTTTTGGGTGGAGTAAGGATGCACTGCTCCAGGAAGGGGATTCTAGCTGTTTTTCAGTGCCAGTTGTCCAAGCGAAGCATCTGGATTTTGAAGTGTTATGAGTTTATCAGGAGACACTTGTGTTCAGATAAAACCCTCAAAATGCATTCTTATACAAGTATATATGGTATTTCTTCACTTTCCTTTTAAACTATTCTGATATTTAAATTCCCACCAATTCATGAATATCTTAGATAAATTTCATATATATATTCCATTCTACAAAAATTAAGAATTAAATTATAAGAACAGCACAATAAATTGTACCTCATCTTTTCTCAATGAAGCTTGTCCAATTATTTTAGTGCACTGTACTTTGAAGTTTATAATCATTACCTTCTCTTTTATTCTAACTTTCAAAAGTGAAGACCTGATTACTGCCATATGACTGGTGCAAATATTCCACTTTGCAATATGTGCTGCATATAAATGTGTGGTTTGTGTAGTAGGGGGTAAAATGGGCAGCTTCCCTGCCATCTGTGTGCTAATTAACCAGTGTCGAACACAGTCTTGTCATAGGAAAAAGTTATCTTCATTTCTACAGGGTGCAAATTATGTTGCCAAGATCATAAGGACAGGGTCAAAGTTGGCTGTCAGCAATAGCTCTTAGTTTAGTGTGTGCTTTAACAAGTACAAGGAATTTCAAATTAAAACATAGACTTGTACTTCCATATCTCATTTATATACCTACATAATAAAGTCACAAGTGTAAGATAAAATTAAAAAAATAATTAGCCTTTTCATATGTCAGTACATATTTTTCTGGATCCTTTTTTCCCCCATTTTATTTATTCCAACTTATATACCAACCATATTTGTACTTCTTCTAGAAGGAGATTATGCAAAGTGTGTGTGTATGTGTGTATGAGGGGGGTTAGCATTTGAGATTAATTGTACATAGAAATAATTAAAATATATTTGCATTAATGGTTTCCTTTAAATATGGTGACCCATGAATTAACTTTTTGGTATGATTAAGAAAAAAATTACTTTAATACGTATTTTAGCATTAGGTGCATTTTAGTGTTAAAATTCAACTCATCTCCAATGGTTCCAGCTAGTAAGAATGCTAGTGTAGGAAGTTAATTACCTATTATCATGAGCTATAATTTTAAAATTTAGTAGTATTTAGAAATGGATTGTTAGTAAACATAATATGTATTTATCTATAACTTGTGCCCTACTCTACCAAAAGAAACAATTCAAATAACACAATATTTTTCAAATTACATCAACATAATTACTATTACTTTTAAAATCTTGGAAGTGTGGGAAGGGTAACACTTTACTGCCATTGGCATGCATAGGGATACCATACTGGTATTTCATATCTTTTCATGCATGAGCTACAATGATGAGGATGTAAAATGAATAGTTATCAAATGATGACCAAGTATTTAGTCTATATTCTTAGCTATTTAGAGAATATTTAACCAAATACTTTCATTTTGAAACTAAATTTTATTGCTTTATTTTTTATGAATGTGATAGAATTATTTCAAATGAAATGTTTTCTGTATACTGATTATTTCCCACTGATTACCATTAACATTTGAACTTTCAAAAGTATGTTTTAAGTTTGGGTGTATTTTACCACTGAATATAGTTAGTTGTAATTTTCAGGCTACCTGTAAAAATATTCAAGACTATTTTATGCATGGGCAGTATGGCAATGGTATGACATAGAGAAATATTGAAAAATATATATGCCTGAAATGTGTATGTGCTCTAGGACCATTGTTTTGTGTTAAGGAATTCTAAAAGTTCTCTGAGAAAAAAAAAAAGATACAGTATTTTCCAAGATTGCACATTATGTCTTGAAGCCAATAGCACCCATCAATACATACATTATTTCATAAGACACACTTAGATATCAGCTCTTCTGTGAAGTTTTCCCTTTTTCTAAGACCAGCTTACGCACCTCTCAGTGATCCCATAGCAGTTGGCATAGAGAGCAGGGACAGATCCAGTTCTCTTTTGTGTGCACTGGACCTAACAGAAAGGTCAGAATTTGAAGTACAAATAATATTGCTGAATAGGTGAATAAAGAACCTATTAAACTGTCATTCCATAGAGTAAGTCCTTTAGGGAATTACATTTAAAGTAAATTTTAATGAAATGCTATGTTCTTAGTGCAAAAAGTCCATACTTTGGAATGAGACAGATCTGTGTTGTAATATTGGTTCTATCTCTTACTGGTTATTAATCAAGGCATTTAATACTTCTGAATGTAATTTATTTTCATGCTAAAGAATGAGGCCTGGGGCTGGAACAGTGACTCAGCTGTTATGGCACTCACCTGGCATGCCCGAGGACCAAGATTTGAACCCCAGCACCAAGTACAAAACAACTAAGTGTCGGAGCAAGGAAAACCAGATGATAAACTGAATAAAACTGATTCATTCTCTCTCTCTTTCTCTCTCTCCCTCTCTTCTCTTCTCTTATCTCTCTCTTGCTGCCCCTCTCTCTCTTGAAAGAAAAGAATGAGGCCAAATGTGGGGACTTGCAGAATTGTTGAAGAGTTGAATATTATGTTCCTAAAATGTCTAATGATGCCTCCTCACACATGTTTGACAAGAAATAGCTCTCCTTTACACAAGATAGTTACACATTCCCTTCTTATAGGGAGTTATGTAGATTTACTTTCCTAAAGACATGGAAAGAAAGAAAAAGAACACATAATTGGTGGTGGTGATTGTGGCATCTGCAAAATTCATAAAGAGTTAATGGAATCTGTAACTAAGAGATAGGCACACTAACACACTGTTGGTGGAGCTGCAGACTGGTACAGCCCCTCTGAAAAGCAGTGTGGAGAATCCTCAAAAAACTAGGGATGAGCCCACCATACAACCCTGCTATTCCACTCCTGGGTGTCTTTCCAGGGGATTTAGAATCAGTACATTATAGTGACACAGCAATATCTATGTTCATAGCAGCTCAATTTACTGTTGCTGGGCTATGGAAACAACCCAGATGTCCCTCACTAGATGAATGAATCCAAAAACTGTGGTACATTTATACCATGGAATTTTACACAGCAATTAGAAACAATGATATTGCAGCCTTTGAAGGTAAATGGATGGCTATGGAAGAAATTATACTGAGTAAAATCTGCTTAACCCAGAGAACTAATCGTTGATTGTCTCCACTCATCTGTGGAGGTTGGGACTAGACCCTGGCCACTGAGAAAGTTGGTCTATTATCATGTGTTAAATCCAGATAAGATGTAATGTTACACAACATAATCCTTTTTTAGAGATATTGTGGGAAGGGGAAAGGAGGGATAAGGGTGGGTAATTGGGGGGGGCATTCCTGGGGGTAATTGTAATATCCAGAATCTATACACATTTTATATTATTTTGTTAAATACTTGTATGGTTGTTCAAAAATTAAAAAAAAATTTTAAAAAAATCCCTTTTCCCACCATCTTGTAACTGAAAAAAAAGAATGCTATAAGCATAATATATAAGCATATTGTTTTAAATGAGCTCTGTCATAAAGGAAAGCTCTATTTTTTTACTTACATCTGTTTAAATGTTAAAAGCAGATTATAAAAGAGTTTTAGGTTTAATTTGAAATTTTTCTCAAGATTGACTCCTTTAGGAGTCATTAAATGATTTTCCCCATGGGTCATGACTATTATATTGTGGATAGAATTGTATAGATTGTAATACAAAGGGTCTCGTGATGCTGGAGCATCTTCCAGTCCTTACTCTGCTGAGATTATCATTGATAGCAAGATTCTGTAAAAATTTCTGTTGCTTTAATAGGCTATTTACATTGAAAGAGCCAGGAAAAAACTATGGTTGTTTGCTGCTTAATGGGGGAATTGAAGAGACCATCACAGGCTCCAGAATATCCCCTGTAGTAGTGTTTTATGAGGCTAACACAGTATTTTTCAAAATATTTATTATGAAAATATTCTAATTTTCTTATTTATGTTTTAGACAGTTTTAAGTAATATTTTGGCCATTCCAACGCGATAGGTAAATCCAAGTAAGCACACTGAAATGGCAAGGTGTTAGAGTGTTGGGATCACGTGACGTGGTCTAAAGAAAAGTTTCTGGAAATTTCTGGTTACCGTGAATCTCCAAGTTGTTCTTCTAACAGCAGTGGAGCACACATCTGAAAAGGTCACAGTGAGAATTAAAGCGAGGACACTCTATGGAATCTGGGAAAATTATAAATTACTTCAACTTTACAGTTTTTTAAAAAGTGCCAGTGTAGTAGATTTGAGCAACATGAAAGATGAGAAATCCAAAAAGTAATAAGTTGAGCACTTTTAAGATGGTAATAAGATCACTTTACAGATGTATAAAACTGCAAAATGATTTTGAGGAAGGACTGCTTGACTTCTGAGTGAATCTTAAACTTATAAGCAAGCGTTGAACAGATCAATACTTTTTGGTGGTGTGGACACTATTGAAATGTCTGCTGCAATACAAAGATAAATCCAGTGCAAACCATGCATTTCACTTTTTGGCCTGGCATCCTTAGGCTACTTTTCATTTTTCACCTAAATTGCAGACCTAACAATCCTATTTGTGACAAGGAGAAAGCACTTGCTGATGCACACCTTATGTGTATTTGTCTCGATAGAAATGAAAACATGAGAGAAAAACACAAGCTCCAACATAAGAAACATTTTTACATGCTGTAAAGTTTACTGTAAATTATTGAAATTTAGTGTAGAAAAGAGGTAAATAAAAATAGCTTTATATTAAGATATAATCCATTTACATCTAGAGAGAGGAATAGAGCAGATTCTTTAGGTTTTAAGTGAGAAGGACACTTTTGATGACTCAATTTGAAGCTATAGTGACAGAAGATGAGAAAAAAAAAAACTAACCCATGGAATTTCTCTTTGAGATCATAGTAATGAAGACATATTACTTGTCTTGAATAATACATTACACATAATGAATAAAAATGGACAATAATATTCAATGTTCCATATATATGCATATACACACAGACACACACATACAAGACAAGATCATTTTCACCATTATTTTTGTTTCATTTGGAATATTAAGTGGTTGTGTAAGAAAGGAGACAAGTGTGCTAATAAGAGGATATGGTTAAACAGGTGTGACTACTGATCAAGCAATGTATTCTGACATCAGGTATCTAAAGAAATTGCTACCTGATTAGATTGCTAGCGTATTCTAGTTATCAAAAGGAAATTTCTTTTGGATATAAATGAACTGAAAATCACAAAATTCAAATCCAGTTTATATCCACTACTCACCAATTATAAATAATGTGGTGTGTTTTTTGATCTTACAGACAGTGGCATTTCTCAGTATAACTCTTTAATATAGTCTGCCTGCAACATAGCCTGACAGAATAGTATGAAAGTGATGTTAATCATATTTTATTCACTAATGTCAATCACATCAGCCACTTCTGTACACATTAAAAAAAACTAGGTGAAAATGTCTCATATCAAATTTCAAGGTTTAGTTATTAATTTGACTGATTGCTTTTAGATAAAACAAAAAGATAAGAAACATCTAAGTAACTGTCTCATCCCAGTTTCTCATTGCATTTTATTAGTCAGTTCATTTCAATATTACCCAAATTATTTATGCACAATAGTCTGTATACCCAGTGCTGTGCTAAATGAAGGTATGTTTCGTGAGGAAGATCACAGTATATTTTGATAGCCTCAGAAGTACAATTCCATAAACATTCTTAAAATTATATTTGCTAATTTTTAAAATGTTGGACAGCAATTATGTAATATTCTGAATTACATTGCTCTGTCTGAGTGGTTAAAAAAGGTCCCTTGAGGCTAGAGCAGTGGCTTGGTGGTTACGGCCCTTGGGCACTTGCCTGGCACCACGTACACAACTAAAGTCTGGAAGCAATGAAAGCCACATGAAAAACTAAATAAAATTGATTCTCTCTCTCTCTCTCTCTCTCTGTCCCTCTCTCTTTAAAAAAAAAAAAAAGTCCCTTAATTGTCATATCCGTGGCAAATCATAGCTGTTTCTTCCTTATGTATCAATCTCTTGAATTTCTGAATGCTCTTACTCTGCTGGAACCCCAAACTACCCAACTCCTGTCTCCCAGGAGTGTCTTAACTGTTTCAATTTTTTTCACTCATTCATTCATATACTTTCTTTCTTTAAAGAGAGAGAGAGGAGAGAGAGAGAACAAGAATCAATTGTATTTCATTTTTCATCTGTTTTTTGTTTGTTTTTTCTGACACATAGTTGTGTCAGAACCCAGGTCCCCACACATGCCAGGCAAGCAATCTACCTCTGAGCCACAACTCCATCATTTATTCATATACTTTTAAACATCAACATAAACTGTTCCTCTTAATTTTAGAGTAATATTTAAATCAAGTGGATCTTCTATTTCATATTGAGTGGATTATGGGTTAACAAGCTTCTAAAGATTTTAAAATTAAAGAGGATTCTTTGTCACATCATACTTAACTCAAGGGCATGGATTCCCACCATAGCAAGAAAAGCTGGAAAGCTGTTAGAAAGATATCTTAGGGCTGGCATCTCTTACAGTCACTTCAGAAAAGTCTTTCCTCTGTATACAAATACATCTAAGCTTGCTCTATGAATCTTGATGATTATAACTAACTGCTCTGATTTTACGAAAGACCCATATTTTCCTTTTTTAAAGCTTAAATGATTGTTATGTTAAATATATTCCAATATGCGTAGAAAATCATTCTACCAAGGTCGCAAATGTTTGTGCTACAAATGGTTGTGCTATAGATACCCTAACTCTGATTTTCCTGGGGCAAATGATCATAAATCGCCACAGTTTAGAAGACCTTTTGGAACCCACAAACACATAGGCATGAACAAGTGAATCTACCATTCTTTCTCAGTGAGCCTGATTGATGGGACATTCTCTCATATGGGGGTGGGAACCTTAGGCATGCCTGTTCCTGAGTGTAGCCATTAAGTGTAGTTTTCTGTTGCTTCCGCATTTTGAAGCACAAGTCCACAGAATTGACCACGTGCTGTGTTAGTGGTTTCGTTGTATGTTTGTTTCCTTTTTAGTAAAATCAGATTATGTATCATTGTTGTAAAGTACAAAATATAAAAGAGTTTTGGAAAATGAAACAAACTTGAGAGTAGTTTTTTACTTACTTAGGAAATACAAGTACTTCTGTAAACTAGAAATGTCCCCAGATTTGGAGATACACCAAGTCTGAAGAATGTGAAATTAAGAGATAATTCTACATTATAATCAGCCCAGCCAACTATAGGATTGTTGTGTGGTAGAAAACTGATGGCCTTGAAAATACATTTAAACACTTTTGGCTGCTGTATTATGTTTCTTTTTGGCATTGTCATTATATTCTTTCTTTCCTGGAACTTGAATCATCATTTACAAAATAGAAAAATATTACAATATTATAAATCATCATTTACAATAATAGAAAAATATTATTTACATGGATTCATATCGCATGTTTCTCAGAGTCGTATTGCTACCTCTCACAATTCATGCTTTTATTTTCATGACTTCATTCAGTTCTTTTCTGTCACAACTTTTAAAATGAGTTTAAAGGTCATGGTTTATCTGATGGGAAATAAAAATGATCCTTAAAAATGAACTTTGCACTGTGACTAACAATTAATTCTCCAGTTTATCTTCATGCCTCAAAAAATTGTATTTTGAATCTCTAGATGATATGGTTGCAATATTGCCTGTAGGTTCAAATTATATAATTAATGGCTAACATTCATGATGTATATTTTAAAAACATAGTGAATTTTGAGCGATTTCTTAGTGAACTGGTCAAATACATGTGGTTAGGGAGCATATTTGCAACTAAGCTCACTACGTTGAATTACACATGCACCCTGACTTATATCAGAGCTCAACAAATGTTCTCTGAATTAATGAAAAGACAAATATCCCTTCAAAATAATAAGGGACTTTACTACAAATGCATTAAATACACTCAGTTAAGGAGTTGCTATCTCAGTCTCTTCAGAAGTTTAAAAATGCTTTCTAAATATTGTTTGTCCCTTGGTAACTAGTAACTATTCAGGTTGAATGAATTTGTTCTGTTTCTAAAGAGTTTCACTAGATATATTTAGTTACGTCCTTCTCTATATTGCCATACAATTTTTGTTGTTTCTTTTACTGTAGCATTTATTTCATCGTTCTGTTTGTTTTCTCAATTGTATTTCTTGGGTAGAGCTTCCTTTTAATTTAAATTTTATTTGTCTACATTATACAGTGATTTCCACATAACTATGTTTAACAAACGTTTGAAGAACATGTGAGTAAATGAATTAAAAAAACAATGACTTTTCCTGACTGCATAATTTGCTATATTTCTGTTTTTGAAAGAGAATCTGTTATAAATTAAATAAATCCCATTTTCTTTTGATAAAAGTAAATTCAATAAATCTTTGATATCAAGATAAAAATATAAATGACATAATACACTATAAATTGACATTAACCAAATTGAGATGTAAATAATTAAATATTAGTTGTACAAAATAACATAACAATTGTGTATCATGCATTAGAATTCTATACTGTTTTTTCCACATAGTGGTTCTTACTGGTCAGGGCATATTTGGTTTAACTATCAGCTTTATTTTGGACAACTTACTTAAGTTATGATTTAAAATACCACTAATACCTTTGTTGTAGTTTTGTCTGGATGGCAATTCCTATGTTGACTCTGGAGAGTATAATGTGGGGACAGAAACTCAAGTTCTATAGACTAGATTCAAATTCTGAATCTATCTCAGGTTGCTATGATCTTGAGTTAACTTATTTAGCATTTTAGCTCAATTTCTTAGTCTATAAAATATGAATACTCATAGTAAATACTTCTTAAAATAGTTTTTATTGGTCCAAAGTTTAGAATAGTCCCTGGCTTCTATTAAGCAGTCAGAGTAATTCAGCTTGTAGCACAGTATTTGGTGGTGTTATTTTTAGTGCATTAAATTATATTACCAAATAGATACATCTAACATTCTTCAGGAGAAATTTAGATTTCCATATGAGCCCACCAATGTAGTCAGATCTAAAAAATAAGAGGCAGATTCCTACTTAATGTGGCAAAAAAACAGAAATCAGTTAAAATTTTTTTTTTTATGTATTGACAGGTTTACCTGTGGATCTTGGGGGTGGGGTAAACAAACTGCATTAATTTAGTAAAATATGAGTTTATATTGCATATGTAAAATATTTTTTGTAAAAATTGATTCAGTTCCACTTAAGCACTATAAATTAAATGGCCCCAATGTTTTAATGAACTTTTTCATCTTTGAGACCAAAAGACGTAAGAAGAATACTTTAGAGGAGAAAAAGATAATTTTGTGTCATAGTTTCAGAGGCGTAGTCCATGAGTGACCAGCCCATAGGCCTGGCCTGAGGTGAGGCAGAATTTCATGGTGGAAGGGCATGGTGGAGGAAAACAGCTCAGGACATGGCAGTGAGGAAGCAGAGACAGAGAATTCTCATCACCAGTGACAAAATATAAACCCCCAAAACATACCCCCAATGATCTACTTCCCCCAGCCACACCCTACCTGCCAACATTTACCACCCAGTTGATTCATTCAAGATGATCAATCCACTGATTAGGTCACAGTTCTCATAATCCGATCATTTCCTCTGAATATTCTGTACTGTCTTATAGATGAGCTTTTGAGTATACCTCATATCTAAACAATAACATTGAGATAGGTCATACTTATATGTTACGCTACATTTTTATTATACTGTACTATATTTTTATCCTATGCAAAATTTAATTCAATATATCTTTATTTCTAATATATTTTCATGTTTTCCTAAAAAGTTGTATTAGAATGAAAACTCCATTATGTACTATTCCCTTGAACACACTTGGAAAACAATTTAGAATATGATATAAGGTGACACTTTGGTAAATATGAACAGAATAATGGAAATAATGTAGGCTGACCCATATATTTTTCAAGATTTTCTTGGATATTATGTAAACTCAGAGCCTCTCTAATAAGAATGCTAAAATTCTGAAGTAATGTGACCTGAGTTCTCTAAGGATAATTTCCTCCCTTCTGGATAATATATTTAAGAAGAACTTAAAACATAGTAGTATGCAGAAAATATTATAGAGCCAAAATAGGTTTGGTCTTTCAGGTTATTGAAATATTGCGTAACAAAGTTCTCTTTTCCTAACCCTAAATAGTTATAGTCTGGCATAATAGAAATAGTAGCATTTCAGAGCACTTGATTTTTGCTAGGTAGTATCACAATATTGAGTTTGGCAATGGATAATATAACCATTAATATTTAAATAATGTGGTTAAGTTTTGGTAGGATAATGTGTGAGACTTTAGAGATATCTAAATCTTTACTCCCTGAACTCATGATGGCAGACTTATTTAAAGTGTTTGTGATTTGCAAAAGCCTATTGGCAGCAGGATTATTCATCAGCAAATAGTTTAAAATTCGAATTTAGATAGGAAATTTGACACTTCCAACCAGTGAAAAGAAGAGACAGCTATTAATATTTAAAACTATGATTGATTTTTAGTTAATTGTCTTTATAGTGACAAAATATTTGAATGGAAAATATGCCAAAAAATTGTGCACTCTACTTAAAATAGTGCCAAGAATACAAATGTTTTACCATTTCCAAATATCAATCTGGCATATTTATTTTTCTTTACATGATTGGTATTCTTGAAACGTAGTGTTAATGATGAATAAAAATACTTGCAGTAATGGGCTTTCTTCTATTGAAATATCTTATGTTAGTTTAATCCTGTTTGTGGAATTTACAGTTTATTGAGTAAGAATTGAACATGACCATTTGTTTTTAACAAACTTTGGAAAATAAACATGGGATTTATTTCTTTTAAGAAGTAAATGTAAAACCAAATGACTTTTTAAACCTAGTGCTGTTCTCTAGTGACATTTGCAATAACTTACCTAAAGCATTAATTCTAATCACTTTGTCATTATTTTTTATTTTAAGCATAATTTAATATTAATTTCCATTAACATTTAAAAAGCAATGTGGGATTATCTTTTAAATTATTTCTAATGCTTTCAATTAAAACCTTCAAATAAAGGGGAGGGGAAGAATGACTTTAAGATGTAATAATGCCGAAGCTTTGGTAAATAATTGTCATGTGATCTAAACTATATATATGTGTGTATATATATAGTGTATTATTGGTAAATATTATTCATGTACATCAGGCAATACTCACCATAATGTATAATTATATAACTTAGTATTATAAACATAATTATGTGTATAATTATGTAAATATATAATTATATGACATGGTAAATAATTGTCATATCATAATAGACAATATGCAACATAATTTAGACAGTAATAAGTCATGTCTCAATGATTTTCTTACTAGCACATTAGAGAATGTGCTCTACAGTATTCTCAACCTACAAGTTGGTCCTCTGGCAGTTACTAAGGGGACAACATCCCAGGAGGCCCTATGTAGACCTGCTCAGTATCAATGAAACATGATTGACACCCATTGCAAGCTGTTTGTATATTTTCAGTCATTGTTTTATATTTTTATAATTCTAATTCAGAAAATTTCTCAGAGCAAATTATTAAAGTCTAGAATTCAATTATATATTTTAAAAGGACCTAGTTTGATATCAGTTATAATGTTGCCATTAATTTTTGTCAAATTTGTTATTTTCATACAGTGAGATGTGTTGGTCCAGAAGTTAAAATTGCCCTCACATTGCTTAAAGTTATATTCAGGTTTCTGATTCATTATTTCACTGGGTTTCATTTTATATAGTTACTAGTCTCAAAATTTTAATACTTTATATTTTCCTTAGTGTAACAAAGACCTGAAGAATTGCATTGATGTATGATTAAGGAAAGGCAAGAAGAAAATTGTTTCTTAATAACTCTTCTCTACATAACTCATGAAGTAACTTGAACTATTCAACTTCTAAGTCATAGATATACTTGCATATTTCTGTATCTTCATTTAGTCTTCTTTAAGCAGTAATGCCTTCTGCCTGAGGGTCTTCTCTCTCCACATCGAATTTCCTGTGAGTTCTTTAAAATCCAGATTTTAAATGAAATCACTCTTCATGAGAGGCTTAATGACCTTTCCCAGCTGTTAAACAATTCCTATCAGAGTTTCTTATGACAAATACCTTCATCCTTTATCTATTTTGAATTTATTGAGGATAGATTCTGTGTTTTATAAGTTTGTATTAGATAGTAAATAAATATCTGTCAAATAACTAAATGAATAAATGAATAAATGAGGTATAGTGAAATTAAATTATAATACTTCTAGTGAAATATACCTACATAGAAATATTTTTATTTCTGTCCCATGTCCAAAAACTAGTAAATTAAGATTGCAGAATCATAATATTGCCATCACATCTGCCAGAACAAAGAGAACAGGTAAAAAGACTAAGAGAACAGAGAGAAGTGAATTTTTTAATAGGGAAGAGTTTAGAGAAATTATAACAGATTTCAGAGTGAGAAAGCTTCCTATTAATCACCTACATTTCTGGTAAATGTTTAACAACTGGTTTCCTAAAAATTTGTGCATCTTTATGTGTACTTAAATTTATTATCCATATAGTTTACAAATAATAAAAATATAATGATAGGTAGTTTTAAATAATAATAATACAAGTTAATTTAAGTCCATATGGTGACTTGATTCCTACAGAATTTTTTTGTTAGTTTTATCACAAAATACTGGTGTATATAACCAGCCTATGTTGGCATGTAGTAAACTGATCTTTTACAAACATGAATGGGATGATGTGTTTGAAAATATGAATAATTATATAAAATTGAAGCTAGAGGTATCTTACTGGAAACTTAACTTTATCAACGATCATATAAACCATTTCTTTGTAAAATTGAATAATAGCTTTCAAACACTAGAAAAAGATTTCCTCAATTTTTTTGTGCTACACACCAATGACTATAGATACACTAACATTTTAAATTTAATTTGCATTACTAACATTTTCCCTATCACATTCTTAAATCTAGAGGGTTGACTAACCAATAAATCAAGCCAGGTTTTCTAGCATTGTCAATTCCTTTATGTAAGTACCTTGACCTGAGCCAATTTCAAGCTCCCAATATGAAGTCACCAAATGTGGACCTGGGAAAAGATTCCAAGTTCCACTCCATCATATAGCATTACACAGATGTACAGATGTAAACAATCTCAAGTGTGGAAAGTAGTGAAATGTGAATTAAAGTAATTAAGAATAAAAGTTAGAAATTATTTTTACTCTCTATATTTTATTTTGATGTAATTTCCAAATTATAAGATCATGTATATTGCATTTTTATTAACAAAGGATTTGTAAAATTCCTTTGTTACATTTTTTATCCCAAGAAGGGTTTGTAAAATTCCTGAATATTTATCAATTGAATCAAAACTCGAAAACATTTGATCCATAGAAAATGAATCTCAAGGGTAGGAAAGAGGCAAATTGAGCATCTTTTCCAAATTAGTTCTTTTACCCCTCTGAGCAATCAATCATTTATCCCTCCCTTCCTGCAAGAGGAGGCTGTATCTATATGCAGACCACTGGGAACTGGTCTTTCCAAGGTTTGTCTTCAGTAGGCAACCAAACGCAGGCAGCCTCTAGTGTATGAGACAGAAACAAAAATGCCTACGCAACCACAGATTAAAAACAAATTCACGGGTAAGACAAGTTAGAACTGAAGAAAGAGATATAAGGAAATACTTTCATGAACAAGAGTATGAAAAAGAGAATGATGTTAGTGAATAAGCAATCATGTCATGTAAAGATCCAACCTTTAATGACTAAGAATTCATGAAAACCATTCTAAAGTTCAAATATTATGGTCATTTCCTTTGTGAAACTCAGTAAAATATTTTAAAAATCAACCCAAATAAAGTTCTCAGAAAATATAAACAAATGAAATATAGAAGCTTTTTAAATTAAAAGATGAATCGAGACCCCCAAATCTAAATTATAGGAATTTTAAAAAGCTCAAACAGAAGAAAATACAAGTTATTTCACACAAATAAGGCATAAAAATTTCCCAAAAGTATTTAATGTGACAAAATGAAGATTCTCCAATTTGAGTCCTGTTCATATACTGCATATTAAAATTTCAATATATTAACACACAACACATAATTTTGAAAGTTCAGAGCTACTGAGAAATTGTCCATAGAGAAAAATAAAATAAAAACAGGTATGATTGCAATGAGAATAACATTAGTTTTTCAACCAGATACTAGAAGTCAACAAAACAAAAATAAATTTTTAATTTGAAAGAAAAATTATTTTCAATCCAGAACTTTGTACCTGACTGAAGTGTCATTAACAGGAGTGTAATAAAAGATTTTCTCACAAATTTAAGGTCTGAAATTATCTGGAAAACATTATTTCTTCGCTATTTGAGGATTTCCTGAATGAAATCAGGGAAGAAAAATATGAGATGAAGGAAGTAATGATCATTTCCAGAGGATTAAAGATAGTCTCCGGACCATACTGGGTACACTCAGCCTAGATGGAAGGATGAGGGTTCGCATGGATGTTCAGAGATGTGTTTGAGGGATTGAAAACCAAGGACAGAATGCAATTAACTTGAGGGGATAAAGTTGCCCAAGAGGAATTATAACCATCACTTGTTATTGTTCTTTATTTTTTAAGAGAGAGAGAGAGAGAGAGAGAGAGAATCAGTTTTGTTTAGTTCTCCATGTGGCTTTCGTTGCTCCAACACTTTGTTGTGTACATGGTGCTGAGGTTCAAACCCACGCCCTCACACATGCCCAGCAAGCTCCATAACCGCTGAGCCAGCCCCATTTCTTATTATTCTTTAAATTCATACTTTTGAATTTGTCTACTCAGTAAAATGTACTTATAACTGCATAAGCAATACACGTAGCGATGTTAGTCATTCACAGATATGTGAAGCAGCAGAAACGTGAGTCCCTCCATGTGCACACCTCGAGCTGAGTTGAAGCAGAGTTCTGCCTCCCTTATCCATGCTCATAATATTTGTGTCCTTTTTTATTTTTATTGAGAAATTTATTTTTTGAACAATCATTCAAATTTTAACAAAATAATATATAATGTATATAGGTTCTGAAAATTGGATTTACCCCCAAGAGTGCCCCCCAATTACCCACCCTTATCCCTCCCTTCCCACAACATCTCTAAAACAAGTATTGGGTTGTGTAACATTACATGATATCTGGATTTATCACCTGATAATAGACCACCTGTCTTAATGGCCAGGGTCTAGTTCCATCTTCTACAGATGAGTGAAGACATTTGACCCTTGGTTCTCTGAGTTATGCTGATTTCACTCAGCATAATTTCTTCCATAGCTATCCATTTACCTTCAAAGGCTGCAATATCATTGTTTCTAATTGCTGTGTAAAATTCCATGGTATATATGTACCACAGCTTTTGGATCCATTCATCCAGTGTGTCCTTTTTGCTCTTTCGTTTCATGCTTCTCATATTTTTTGTGAAGATACATACTCGTTATTTATAATTTCACCATTTAAACGGCCTGCAAACATACTGCTCAAGCATTTTCCAGTGTTTCTATGTGCAAGTGGGCTGTGGTGTATCTTATGGAGAAAAAGCAGGGATTAGAGAAGCTTCATTCGGGCATGAGTTGTGATGTTTGCCATGACTGATGCGGGAGCAATTGAATATATATTAAATAATGTATCTTTAAACAGAAACATGCATAAAACGAGGCTACATATTGATCAGCTTGCAAATGTGTTGTGCCTGAGGCTTGTAGGAACCCGACCCTGCACTGCACCTGGGAACAGTGGTTCATTATTTGTTAATTCAAAGCATGCAGCCATTGTGAGAACTAAGTATCATAAATAGCAAGAATTGGCTATATGTAAACATTCTTTTGCTTGATAGCAAAAGAACATTAGCTAATGTTCTAAAATAATAAATACAAAATTTGTAAACTATAAATATTAATGTAATCCAATGTATCATATAACCACTGTAAGAAAATAGGTATGGGGAGGCAAAATAGGAAGTAAATAGACTATCTAAAATTAATATTTGGCAACACTAGTGCAAACATGCTGTATAATTATGATGAAAACATGAAAAGCAACTAAATACTTCAAAGTGGTGGCTTGTGGAAATGCATTGGGAGGTTGGGAAAACTAAGATAGGAGGATATGGTTCTTAATATTTTGTAATATTATATGTGGTTTTATGTGATGATTAAAGATTCACCAGAGAGAAAAAATTTAAAAATAAAAATAAAGGTAGTTTTGATGATAGAATTAAAATTTGAAGCATAATTCCATGGTCAAAAAAAACTTTACACTTTAAGTAATTTAATTTTTGGAAAATTGATGTTAGAGAAGAAAATCCTTTCAGGGTGTTTTTAGGAAGATCTTTAAATAAACTATACTGAAAGCTGTCTGAAAGATTAAATATGATTGCATTTTTATTGGAGATAAAATGCTCATAAAAATTATAAATTTTGAGGGTTTTTTTTTAAATATTTGTTTTGTTTTTTGTTTTCTGAAAGATATTTTAGACATTTGTTAGTGTGGAAGCACAGGTGGTCAGATCACTTTCTCGTTTCACAATTCTGGAGCGGTGGCTCAGCGGTTTCGAAGCACGAGGACTCGGGTTCAAACCCCAGCACCACGTACACAACTAAGTGTTGGAGCAACAGAGGCCATGTGAAAAACTAAATAAAAGTTGATTCTCTCTTTCTCTGTCTCTCTCACTGTCCCTCTTAAAAAAAAAAAAATTCTGATTTACGCTGATAATGGATTCTTCTGGTCCACCATTTAGTTTTCCATCATGTCATATATTACAATGCAGTGCTGCAACATGGCATAGCTCTGCTGGAAGAATCATATATAAAGCTCAAATTTGCACTAAGATGTTCTTCTTGCCAATGGTTTCTAAGATATACATTAAAAAAAAAAAAACCAGCTGAGCTTCCCATGATAACAGCGACACTATTTCTGCCCTTTACATAATAGGAAAATAGCTTGATTGAAACCCCTGACAACTGCATTTTCAGAGAAACAAAACAAAATTTAAAAAGAAACTCTTCTAGAAAGAAAAAAAAAAGAAAAAAATTAGAAAGGTACTCTTCTAGTAAAACAAAAAAGTAATATGCTCTTTTAGTAGAAAAAATAATATGGCAGTGTATATAAAATATGGAAAAGGCTTTATTGACTTGCAAAATGTTCTAAAAATACCTCATTCAATAAGTACATCTTGCTAGTTGACACACAATTATGTTAATGTGGTACAAGTTGAAGAGTAATTTAAATATAATTAGTGCTTAAAAGATAAATGGCATAGAACAAGGAAATTGTTTTCCTGTGTGTGGAGAATTTTTAAAATGAAAAATAAAAATAATCTGTAAATTAAAACCCTTGCTCTATATTCAGTTTAGTTTGAGTTTATTCTCACACAACTAATAAATATGTTGAAGCAAATGAGTCTTATCATGAATTTATTCTGAAATAAATGACACTTTCAACATCCTGTTTTTCAAAAAAGAATGAGAAAAACATTTCTTGATCTTAAGACCTTTTTCATAGCCTTTAATGTCCATGTGATATGCATAGCTGCACCAGACAGTGAATTAACTCATGAAATAAGTAAAAATCCAAACCAACAACCACTAAGAGGTAAACATTAATAAAAAGAAATCACTTTGAGTGATATTTATTTTATTTAGGCACTGGGGTTAAACCCAGGGGCACTTAACCACTGAGTCATATCCCCTGTCCTTTTTATGTTTTTCAAATTTTCAGACAGGGTCTCCCTGGGGTGCTGAGGGGCTTGCTGAGTTGCTGAAGCTGGCTTTGAACTCATGATCTCCCTGTCTCATCTTCCTAAACTGCTTGGATTATAGGCCTGTATGGCCAGCAATGTTTATTTTTTCAGTGGGTTTACTGATTATTTCTTAGGTAGTTGACTTGTTTTGAAACAACTTGTGATCAATTTTGTTATGTAGCAGAATAATTGGACTAGTAAAATTTATTATCAACTAGTCTGAAACTCCCTCCCCTTTTTTTTTGTACAAGGTTCAGTAATTACTGGTGATGGCTGTAAATTGAGTATGACAACTGATCCTTTTCTAGAATTTATTTCAGATTTTTAAAACTTATATCAGTCTCACTTACTGATTTGTTTTATGATTCAATGTTCTTCAACGTATAGAGGAGGTAAATAAAGTCATGAGATATATGCTATGTTAATCTTGCTATGATGGAGTACTATAGGCACCTATGGGAAGGAGATGATTCTTGAAAAGGTACACTCTCAACAGAGGAGATATTTTAGGAACAGTATCAGTATAATGATCCAGGGGAAGGATAGTCCAATGGATTCCTACCAAATTAAAAGATAAGAGGTACATGAACAAATTATAGAACAAGATAAAATGAGAATAAATACAGAAGAAATGATAAATAAGATGAAAGGATGCCAAAATATACTATGCATTATCCTTGCTTGATTTAGCATTGTCCCATGACCTGAAGCATGAGTTTTAGTGGCTTGCTATTGTAACATTTTTATATATTTGTTCTCATTCATTTTACCATTACTTTTGGTTGCTACTTATTTATAAAATTTTATTCATGTAAGTATTGCTGTGATGAATAAATATATGTGTATAATACATATCTTTGTGAACATTTAAAAATTTTCCTTTAGAATCATTTCACAAAATTTTAATTATGTAACCACAGGATGTAGGCATATTTAAGGCTCTTCATTTCATATACATTGAGTATTTCCCTCTAATAAATTTGTTCTAATTTATATAAAAATGAATCATACTAATATATATGCTCTGTATTGAGGTACAGAAAAGGAAGAATTCATCTTGAAGAAAACACATGTTATTCAAATGCCAATATACTTGGTTAGAATTAAATGCATATTCAGAGTTGAGAAGAGTATTAGTTATAGTTCGAACAGGTCATCTGAGGCTATTCACATTGTTTTTGAATCACAATATTATTTGCTGTGAAAAGTATACTTATAAATATGATAGACCATTTTTGTAACCTTTTTATTGAGAAATTAATGTCTCCTTGAACCAAATTTGTTCTTTTTCACTCTGATAATTTTGGAAAGAAAATCAGACTACATTTCCTCATTTAACATTATGTATGTTCTTCAAAATAATGAGTTTCTGCCTATTCCATTAAGAATTAGATGAATAAATAGCTAGTGATGGATAATCAGCCTGTTAGAAAATCTATTATAATAGGAATAAGCAAAGGTGACTGCTTGTTAGGAGGGTCAATCCCCTATCAAGAAACTGGTATAGCTGCAGACAAAAAAGCAACTGAAGTCAAATATTGCCAACATTGTGCCCTTGTGAAGTATGAAAAGCACTGTAAGTGCAGAAATACTTCTCTCCATTAGTGAAGCAGCTCCTTTTCTCATAAGGAAAAGACAAATGTGCTCTAATGGAATAAGTCACTGATGTTTTTGCTTTATATCCTTCTTTGGTTAAATTCAATGGCTTTCCATGCTGAAAGGAACAAGGATAAGGCTTCAATGGTGTCATGGATGGGGTGACTTTGTACTCATGACTTAATTATGTCATTGTCTCTTTTTATTCAGCATCAGTCACGTTAGTCAACAAAAAGAAGGTATCACCTTTATGAAAATTATACTTTCGTTTGTGGAAAACAGAAACTAAATTCACTGAAAATGAGCAAATCATTAGCTCAATTACTGGCATAGTAAATACATAAATAGGTAATGAGAGGAAGTGTTTCAGTTGGTAATGAGTGCTTTTGGTGAAGTGACACAAGGTACAGGGTTGGGAGCTTTGCTGACAATGGATACAGTTTTAAAGAGCAGTATAGGAATGGCAGACTCTTGTGTAAATACCTGAACAAGGAGAGTGAGTTGGGCAAGTGAACATGGAGGGAAATGTGTCTAGGGACAAAGGAAATAGTGAGGCCACAATCCCTTTTGGCTCCATCGCCTTGACTGTGAAAATGACAACAACACTTCTTGCTCCCTGGTGGAGTGAAAATTCAAAGAATAGGAAAAATGGAACTGGAAGGAGTGAATATAGAAAGTTTTGAGAAAATTTGCTCTAATGACAAAAGGACTACTGATGTTATAGCTGGAGGAGGAAGTGAAGGCAAGGGTGAGGGGTTTTTGTTCCTCCTGAGGGACAAATAAAGGGCTGATGTATCCTGAGGGGGAAAAGAAATTGAATGATGGTGCAGGACTATTTGCGGGCAGGGGTAAGCAGAGAGTTTCTCAAGCAAAACCCCAGAGTAAGTGCAAGGAAATATAATCTGGGTTACAAAATCGCTCTACCCTTTAGTTAGTTACCCTTTCCCCACCCCTCCTGGACACTTTACTATGTTAAGGCATGTGCAAGAATTTCAACAAGTATTTTGCCACTATTTAATTTGACTTAGTGCCTTAATTGTCACTGATCAAATGCAAATGACTTAAAAAACTTTTTTATGTCAGTTTGAGAATCTCATAAGAGATGTTAAATTAGCTTCACTTTCTTGCGCTCTTTTGGCAACTTGTTTTGGAAGAATTAAACTCAACTTTGCTGCCTTTGTGTATATTCCATTTACATGTTTTCCCTATTGAGAATTCCTTAAAACATTTGCTTCCAGTGAATCATCTGCCACTTGGGATAGTTATCACTTATCAGCAAATGACAAAGACAATGAACTGAACTTTATAAATGTACAAAATTGGAGCATATATTACCTATGTATAGTCATATCCAGAAATTACAGAGTGAAAATGTTAAAAATGAACTGTTATATAGAGAGGGCATAAACATATTAGTCTAATTTGGGTATGAAATCACTTCTTTAGGAGTATTGGATTTTGGAGTATGTTTTATGGTTCATTTTTTAATCTCTCAGAGTCAAAAATAAGAGGCTTTTAGAGGAATAAGAATTCTATGCATGTGAGTCTTTGTATCTTAAAATAAACATGCCTACATATTCATGAATGAACCTACTTATGTGTATATTTGCAATCATTCACATATATCTGCACATGTATACATAGGTTAGAATTTAATTTTTGGATGAGAACTTCTCATCTCATTTTTCATTTGAGTTAATTAACTGTGGTCCTTTGATAACTCTTAGATCCATAAATGAAGCTGGTAATATACCAAACCCAGTAGTACCAAAGCATAGTTATATTTCAAATTATTTGACTTGACGTTGGTATGAGAATGATTTGCTAAAGTACATGAGACAAAGTCATTTAAACATGTTGATTAGTGAAGTCTGCTTTTTGTGTCATTTTGAAACATCACTTTAGATAATCTAAGACCAAATCCTCTACTAATTACACGCTTTCCATTCTTACAGGTGTCTAGGAGTAGTAAGCAATCTGTAGCTCCCCCCAAAATAACCTAAATAATCTACTTAGAACATGCTGCACTGGGGGAAAAAAAGTTAAAACCACTGCAATTGATTTATGACTAGTATATCAATCAGTCTTCTAGATGTCTTCCTTTCAGCCCTGAAAAAAATATAAATAGAGCATGGTTAGTTAACTTGTGTCATCTATAGGTCTTAAGCCATTGAATCTTTCCACATTTTTTGAAAACCATTTTCTTAAAACATGGATCGTTGGTGTTAATGCAATTGTTATGCTTAGTACTTTCTTGAAATTCTGTGAACTTTTTAACTCTTCTGGATATTTAGGTCTAAATTCCTTTTTTAGTGTTTGTGACTGCTAAGGTATAGTAATTTAGGATGTGGCCATTTCTTGAACATGAATAAAGGCTGACTTGGGAGAATAGGCTGCTTTTCTTACTATACTCGATGAAATATTAGTCAAGTACTTCTGTGGGCTCAGAGGTAAATAAAACGAGCAAGCTTACCCTCTGTGTTGAGATGCATGCACTTTCTAATCATTCTTTCATTCACTTTACACTTGTTTATTGGGCATCAATATACATTGTTTTTTGTTGGTTTATCTGTACACAAAAAAGTAGAGAGGAAATAATAATATATCACACTTAAATGTTTCCATTTCTGTGTTATAAGTAATTTCTCCTAATTCTCATAAGCAAAGGGATTTAAATTTATTCATTTGTTACTTTTTCTTTTCAGATATACATTCCAATAGAATAGACCATGACATAACTACGTTGTAAATTTAGTGCCAAGTATTTCCCCTCCCTCTCCTCCTATCACCTCTACTAATCTTTCTCTTTTTACTAATATATTATATACATAAATATATATGTGTGTGTGTATGTCTTGTTGATGTACTTGTTGACGAGACTCACTGTGATATCTTCATATTTTGATGTAGGAAAATTAAGTCTAATTCATTCATCAAATTTTTCCTCTTCCCTCATTTACTTCCTCTTTATCTATTCCTGTAATCTTTTCCTTATTTGGGGTTAGCTTCTGCATATCATAGACCTTTGGACATAGACATTGGACCTTCTTTAGCTTTTTGAAACTGGCTTATTTTGCTTAGCATGAGAGCTTCAAGTTCCATCCATTTGCTGGCACATGATATAAAGTCATTCTTCTTTATTTCTGAGTAATATTCCATTATGTGCATATATAATATTTTCTTTATGCATTCATCTGTTGAAGGGCACCTTGGTTGGTTCCATAGCTTAGATATCATGAATTGTACTCCTGTGAACATCAATGTAGTATGGAGTAGTGGCTCAGCAGATACAGCACTTGCCTGGCATGCAAGAGTACGTGGGTTCAAACCATAGCACCTCATACACAACAAAGTTTCGGGACAATGAAAGCCACATGAAAAACTAAATAAAATTTATATTCTTTCTCTCTCTCCCTGTCCCTCTCTCTTTAAAAAAAAATTTTGATGTGACTGGATCACTGTAGTATGCTGAGCATATGCTTAGTATATATCCAAGGATATACTTCAAGGAGTTGGGATAGCTGGGTCAAATGGTGGTTCTATTCCTAATATGTTAAGGATTCTCCATACTGCTTTCCAGAGTGATTGCACCAATGTGCAGTCCCACCAATAATGTATGATTGTACCATTTTCCCCACATACTTGCCAGTTTTATTATTGTTTATATTTTGATAATTGCCATTCTACTTGGAGTGAGATGAAATCTCACCATAGTTCTATTTTGCATTTCTATAATTGCTAAAGATATTGAACATTTTTTCATATATTTGTTAACTATTTATATTTCATTTGATTAGTGTCTGTTTGTTTATTTTGCCCATTTATTGATTAGGTTATAAGAGGCCATATTTCTTAAAGAAATGATGAAGTTACATTAATGGCTCTTTATATTTTTAGAATAGTAACAAACAGCAGCAGTGCTTTTCCATATCTACAATATCTTTCGTATTTCTATAGATTTTTATTTCCTAGTCATTTATGATATCATATTTTCATGAAAGTTTTATATTAAGCTGTTCTACTGATCTATAATCTGAGAATGTTTCTTTGATTGATTATGACTTGCCATTTCCTAGAATAACCATTTGAATCTTATTTTTTTCCTAAGAGATCTTTACCTTTCAAATAAAGTCTTTTAGAATTGTTGTACTTAAATTTGACTTAAGGAATAAAAGATAATTTATTTTTACCTATAATTAGGGAACTTTATGACAATATGGAACATATGCAATGTTCAAGAACATAGAAATACATTTGAAATAAAATTAAATATAGAAAATATTTATTTTTGATCATTTTCAAATCTTTACAATGTAAATCTAAAGTATAAGCATTTACAAGTTTATAGAGAACTTTATTCCATTTTCATATAAGGATTTCATGTCCAGATGCCCAAATACCTTTGAGACAGAGGGAGAATTATGTCACACTATCCAGAAAATCCTGATCAAAGCAAAGCTCTCTGCTCTGGTGGCAGGAGGTATATGCAGTGATGAGTAGTTTTCCTCTGCTGTTTCTACACTGGTCATTCTAACAAAGGTCATTTGTTAGGGAAACAGATGGGGAAACATCAGTTATATTTTGTGCCTTCTGTTTACATAAAATGTTGGAAGACTTGAAAAGCACAACTAAAGTAATTGAAGGCATCAAAGAATAGGTCAAGTGTGACGAGAGAGAAGGGGAATTCTCAGTTCCAGTAGAGTCAGAATGTTTTACTGAGAAAAACTATGGAATAACCTATAAGTTGTATTTTCCTAGGCAAACTGTTAGGTCAGCATCTATATTATAAAGTTCTTTTTTTAAAAAATGCTTTTATGGGGTTGGGGATTTAGCTCAGTGGCAGAGCACTTGCCTAGCATGCGGAAGGCCCCAGTTCAGTCCCCAGCCCTGAAAAAAAATTCTTTTATGTGAGCTTAGTAGTTGGAAGACTTACAGGAGTAGACTACATATAGTTGAAATATGGATACTTTGTAAAAGTATCCCCAAACTAAGGTGTCTTTTGGTACTATATTAGTAGAATTTGGCATCCTGTATCATTGGAATCTCTTATTTTTGTGCTGAAAGTTTATGTAATATGCAGGTTTGCAACAAGCACACTTTATTTAAAACCAGCATTTCCATTATACTAATTTTGCTCTGATTGTATACTGTTGAGTACTTATTTTGGATTGTAAAAGCATGTGCTCCCCCTGTAATATTTCTGCTAAATAATTAACAGTCACTTTACTGCCAAAGGCATAGACTCCCCTAAAGACTGGATGTAGTTCCTTACCATTTCATTTAGAGTTTCTGATTATTGTTTCTTTTTCTCCTTCATTCTTTTATTCATATTCTGTTTTTATTTTGTTATTTTTAGGTTAAATGTGTTCCTGTGACTCTCTTTAGTTTTGTAACAGAGATTGAACCCAGGGTTCTTAATCACCAAGCCATATTCCCACCCCATTTCTTTTCTTTTTTTTCTTTTTTTTTTTTTTTGAAACTGTATCTTACTAAGTTGCTTAGGGCCTCAGTAAGTTGCCAAGGCTGGCTGTGAACTTGCAATACTCCTACATCAGCCTCCCAAGCCACTGGAATTACAGGCATGCCCGGATCCTGTATTTTCTTATTTGTCAAAAAAATTGTGGTAAAGTCTTGACTTTGGAAAAGCAAAGGACTTGTTTTGCTTTAGATATGAAGTATCCCCCGCAAAAGCTCATGTGTTAGACAAGACAAGAAAGTTTGGGAGTGAAAAGATTGGGTTATGAGAGCAGTAACATAATCAGTACGTTCATCTAGTTGAATGTGTGGTAACAGCAGGAAGGTAGGGTGTGACTGGGAGAGCTGGGTCAATGGGGTTTGCATTTGGGGTGCATATTTTGTCCTTATGGAGAGGAGCTTTCTTTCTGCTTTCTGGTGTCATTTCCTGAGCCAATTTCCTGAGCCACACCCTTCTGTTTTGATGTTCTTTCTCACCTGGGACCCAGAGCAATGGAGTTTGCTGTCTATGGACAAGGATCCCTTGAGCCCTCCTCTAAGTTTGTGTGTCAGGTCTTTTGGTCACAGAGGTTAAAAAGGCTGACTAAAACAGGGCTCTCCTCTAAACTTGGTGGACTGTGAGAATGTACAGTGTCTTCTTTTTAACAGATCGGAATTGTTTTCAGTCATACTAATAAGACTGTAGGAAGTATGTGAGGAGGTGGTTCAATTTATTTATTGCATTATTACTTATGATGAATTCAGCACTTATACACTAGAGTCTTTTTGTAAGAAACACTTTAAACATTTTTTGAGTTTTCTTGGTGACCCTGTACTAAATAGGAATAGAGTATTTATAACCTCCATTTCACAGGTCAAGCTACTGAAATAACACATTTGTATTCTTATATGTTTTGCTCTTTGAGATAAATATCTTTTCAATTTTAGAAGATTCACCATTGGTGCTTTCCTGAAGGCCAAACCAAAAAATAAAGAAAGGAAAGAAAAAAATAGGTTAATAATGCTATGAATCTAGTGGCCTGAATGCCAGCCTTTTTAATGAGCATATATGTGTCACTTAGAGGGACTTGATCACCTTTCTGTCTGGATTCCTTTCATGTTGATTGTGGACTGACTTTCCCTTCCTTTGGGATCCTGTGTAGCTGAGGCTTTTTCTTTGAGATAGCTCATTTGTTCAATTTAAAGGAAGTAGAACTGTAATGTTGCTGTTTTGCAAAACTGTTCTAATATTGAAGTTGGCATTTACACTTACATACATTTCTCTGGGGATTTCAGTGCCTGTGAGTTTCTGTAAGCTTTCCGAGTACTTTATCTTTTAATCTGCTTTTTATTGTAGAACATTTAGGATATTTGCAGATCCAAACATTCTTAAATTAAAGTAGTGGTATTAATATTAATGCTATAATTTTAGATTTGAAGAGCATTTTATTTTTTACCTTCAGTAGTCATAATAATCCAATTTTCCAGATTTCATTTGTAGCTGACTTTTGGTAAAGAATTACTGTTTTGAATAGACTGGATTTCCTATGCAACTCCCTAATCCAGATCCTTCCTTGGTCCACTTCTCTGTTGATCTACCTAGGCCCAGGTCTGACCACGTAGATCACAGACCTCCTTCCAGGCCAACAGAGAATGCATAAGTAATCCTAAGAAGAAGGAAGATAGATAGCCCTGTCTCAGTCAACTCAGACTGCTATGACAAACTATCATAGTCTTTCTTGGTCCAACTTATTTCTCACCATTCTGGAGACTGAAGAATTTGAAATCACAGTGCCAACATAGTCAGGTTCTGGTGAGGACACTATTCCTAACTTATAAACTCCTGCTTTCTTGCTATATCTTGTATGGTGAAATAAGAGATCTATCTCTTTCAAGTTTGTTCATACAAAGGCAATAATTTTATCATGAGGACATCACCCTCATGATCTAAATACCTCCTATAATGGACTGAATGTTTGTGCTCCCCCCATCCCTACATTCAGACATTGAAATCTAAACCTAGTGTGGTGGCATTTGGAGTTTGGTATTTGGGAAGTAATTAGGTCATGAGAGTAGAGCCTTGATGAATTGGATTGGTGTCCTTGAAATAAGAGGCCAGAGAGTTAGCTGGTTCTTTTGCTGCCATATGAGAATACAACAAGAAATTAGCAATTTGAAATCTCAACAGCCATGCTGGCATGGTTGTCAAAACTCCATTCCATTCCTATAGGCACATCTAATTTAGACAGAAATCTCTTCAACTTACTTAAAATCTGTCAGCATTCAAATATCTTCTACCTGTCCCCTGATTCATTTCTCAGCTCAGTACTCAACATACCAACCTTGACCACTTCCAATTTCCCAGCTTTTTCCAAGAGGTCTCATGACCCATCTCTTCCCTTGGGATTACTGGCTAGACTTCAATGTGGGAAATGATTGAAGGGTGTTTAATAAGTGTGTTGATGAGCAACCTGTGAAATGCACTGATCTGAAAGATGTGCTGAATAAATCAGAAATTGCCAAGTGAGAGAATGAAAGTTATTAGTGAGAACTGAAGTTCAAAGAAACAGAGGAGTCATAATAGAGCACAAGTCTTGAAGGATCAGGTCAATCCTACATGTTATAGAAGACAAAATAATAATCAGAATCTTGGAGGTAAAGAATAACATATAGATTCAATGAAAAAAGTAAGCTGATTATAACTGGAAAAAGTGAGCTGATAATGTAAGACAAACCATGTGATACTCAAGAATAGAGAAACTGGTCCTTAATTCAAGTTGTGCTTGTTCTTATATTATCCCCATTCCCTCATTAAATGTCTATTTTCTTATTGCAATTTCCTAGGTAAAAGATGTTCCAATAGAATTGTTCATCTGCCTGCAATTGGCCAAATCATATGATTTTTGAGAAAAAAATATTCCTAATTTGAAGGGACTGGGCCTACTACTACTATTGTGCTTTATAGTTGCAAAACTTTTAGGAACTATCATAGCAATGGCACATGTGATAGCATTTTTCGTTATGATATACATTGCCTAGGAGACACTAATGCCAATCATCCAATTTATTTTTTTAAGTTAATTTTAGAGGACATAGGGGCTTTTCTGAAAGAAAAACATATGTACTATCTATATCTCACTTTTAATCCTATCCCATCATAACATTCTCTGCAGTAGCATTGAAACAATCCTCTACAGCCATAGCACCTTTAGCAAAATTATGAAGTCTGCTCTGTCCAACCCGTGTATCCAGGTGCCCCGGCTCAGTATTTCTGTTCCCCGCAGTGAGCCCTGATGGTGATTGTGATTCTGCCAAATCAGGATGAGTGAAATCTTTTCTGTAGCTCATCTTCCCATTCCAAGGTTTTAGAAAGGAACTAGATCTAGGCTTGTATTCTTTTCCTTGTCTCCCTTTCCTCAGAATACACATTTCTGTAGAAATAAGCATAATGAAATGGACAAACAAGTCATCTTACTCTTCAAATTTTAAAATATCATACTTGTGATGCTGTGTAGACTTTATTCTCTATGCCCCAATCACCCAAGATCCCCAAGAAATTTTGCAATGTAAGACATCTTTTTAAAAAAAAAAAAAAAACACAATATTTTCTCTACATGCCCAAGGAAAAGTATTGGAATCTACAAAAATTTTGAAATAAATTGAATGAAATCTTCTAAAGCCAAACCATCACTATGCAAATTTATGCTTGTTCACTGTACTTTATGGAAGTTCCAAAAATCTTACAGATATCATTATCACTTATGTATATTTTAAAATGATTTCCTGGGGTTGAGTATGTAGCTCAGTGGTAGAGTGCTTGATTAGCATGCATGAAACCCTGGGTTCAATCCCTAGAACTGCAAGACAGATAGATGATAGATAGACAAAAAGATAAGTAGTTGTGTTGCACATATATATGTGTATATATATATATATATATGTATGTATGTATGCATGCATATATTTATATATCCCTTCATTATTAATCAACATAAACTTTTCTTTTTCATTGGTTAATTTTCAATATTGTTTTCCTTCTTTTCTGTTCCATAGGCTTTGAAGATCTTTCTCTTAAAGTTATTCTAGAATTTAAATCATGCCCTGTGCAACCATGATCTTCATCAAGCCATCCTAATCCTTCCACTTTTTAAAACTCTTCCTTTTGTATGGTTCTTTGCTCTTAGGGGACTTCACAGATTTACTTTTTTGATCAATTTTGTGTAACTATTTCTATCTCTGGAGCATAATATGATCTGAACTTGACACTTCAATGCTATAGTTCTAAAGTCCTATTTCTTTTTCCCATCCTGCAATCTTTCCTAAAATCCTATTTCTTTTACCATCATTTTCCAGGCAAATAAAAGCTTAATTAAACATGAACTTCATTAATTATTTATTTTGGATTTAGCACTAATGCTAACTGTACCTTAAAGTAATTTATGAGCCTTTAATAATGGTATCTAGTAGGGAGAACAGAATAATTTTAAGTGATTCAATTAGGGAGCTCAATTGTAGGTACATTATCAAGTGCTAAATTCTACTGTATGTACTGTATGTTCCTTAGAACCATAAGTCCTGTATTTTACATAATCTCTTCCTATTTAACCAATTCCCCATTGTGTTCCCACTATACTATATTGAATGTGATATGTGCTTCTGTATGTATTGATAAATCATTAACCATTTACATTCTTCATGTCCAATTTTAATAAAGATTCTTCTTCCTCATCCATCAGTGTTGTCTTCCAGAAATAACAGGTTTATGTAGAGTCTAGTCGTTTACTAACTGTGTAATTAGCTCAGTTATTTCCTTCCACAAATTCTAGATCATATTCTAAAATAAACAAAACTAATTAACACTTTATAATTTATTGATTAAATAATAGTGTCAGATTGCCAAATTTTTCTTACAAATGCAGCCTGTACTTTTATCCTCATATAATCTGTAGGTTTCATTACTTTCAAGAAATGGAGTTCTCCTACAAGTGCCAATATTTCTATCAAGCAACTTAATAAGGTATGGTGGTAATCCTGGCTACCATTCAGACGGTGACAGGTGGCAGAGAAAGCACACAATGGAGTTTTCCATCTGCCTCCTACTTCCTATCCAAGGCTTAAAGGGCAGAGTATGATTTGTTCTATACTCTTCACTTTTCCCCATTGCTTCACCATTAAAAAATACTTCAGCTAACAGGAGGCTTACAAATGTTGAAGGTCAAACCATGTGCTTCATCTTTCCTCACCATTTTTGAGAAAGCATACAGGCATATTCCTGATGAAAAGCTGAATTCTGACTTAGGATTTTACCCTTCATCTATGGAAAATCTCTGACCATCTAGCAGCTTTATGAAAAAAGAAAACAGAATTCACATATCCAAAAAGATTAATATAAAGTTTGGTATATGTTATGCTCAATGAATTCCTAAATGCATAAAAGAAAACCTCATTTCATTATTATTACCAGTTTTGTAAGGTTTGGAATTTGGCAGTGCTCATTATGGAAGCAAAATTATAATACTAATCAGGGATATAACTTATGACAGATGGAGGCTGCCAGTTTTAAATTTTTCACATAAGGGAAAACATTACATATTCTGGATGTAAATGGTGAGTTTTTGAATTAGGTTTTTCCTAATGATTTTCATTGATTCTATTTTATATGACCTGCTTTTTGTCACTCTGATACAGCAGAATTTTAAAAATGTAAAAAGGGCAGAAAATATGTAACCATAAAAATTTTACTAGTAAAATCTCTCACCTTTTCCTCCTACTCTATGCTCAAGTAGTATTCCTGTATAAAAACTTGCACAGCATGTTTTAATATGTTTAATTATATGTGGTTTCTCTGAGTGATGGGTTAACTCTAGTAATTGCATTTCTCTTCAGCAGTTATTAAAACCTGATTTGTACAAGGCACTGGGCTATGTGTTATGTAATGTGAAAAATTAAATGTGCCACTGTTTTTGAGGAGCTTAAAATTTAGTAAGAGAGAATTAAGCTGTATATTGTGCTGTGTTCAAAATTAGGGAACGGTAAACATAAAGAAGTATATGCATGTTGTCATTTTAAACCAAACAGATTACTTATAGATAGGAGATGGACACTTGAAGATAGTATGGTTGAAACATAATAGCTACAGAAAGAAAAAAGGATAGAACCAGTTATGGGAACAGTATTAGTGAAGACCAAAGTACAAAAAACAGTGTACTTCTCAGTGATCAGTAGATAGCTAACTGTTTCTAGAATGAAGAACATGAATAATGAAATGAATCAAATAAGGCAGGAAAGATAAATTGTAGTTAAATTGTGTTCCAGGGAATCCCCAAACTGAATGCTCAGAATGATGATCCATAGAGCTTATTAACTGTACAAAGATTTTGGGTATGTTAAAGGCAACTCTGCCTCCAAAATTCTGGATTGAATGGGGTTGAACAGGTCACACGGATAATGGTGAATGGAGGGGGCTGGAGCAGTGGCTTCAGCAGTTACGGAGCCTTCCTGGCATGCACGGGGACATGGGTTCAGACTCCAGCACTATGCACACAACAAAGTGTCAGAGCAATCACAATAACAACAACAAAAATTGATTCTTTCTCTTCTTTCTCTCTCACTGCCTCTCTTTACAAAAAAAAAATGTGAAAGAAAATCCATGAGAAAGTTTTTCCCACATCTTGAATACTAGGCAACAAGTGCAAAATCTGCCTTTATTTGGGTAAGCAACTGGAAAACACTAAAGGTTTTAGAAACGATAAATTATACATTAACAGAAAAGTGCTTTTAGAGAATTCTCCTGGTATGGAGAAAGAGTTTGTGGGACACAAATACAATGGAGCAAAGTGACGTTAAAGTGACATTAAAATTTGTGAATGTGAATAGACAGAAATAGATAAATAAATCAATTGGCTACTTGGTTGACCTAGAATACAGCATTGGTTTTGCATATGTTGAATTTAAATTTCTTAAACCCTACCTATGCAGAGTTGTCCATTAGGCACTTGTGAACCCAATTCTGAAATTCAAAAGTGAGGAAGATTTTTAATAGTTCACATAAATATTCCAGTTCATAACATACAAATAGATGATCTATAAGACTATAGAAATAAAAAATTCAAACTCTGATTTTTGACAATGCTTTAGCCTTGCTTTTCCTCACTGTGACCAAAATACTAGAAAAGAACAATATAGGGGATGAAAAGTTTATTTTGTCTCACAGTTTCAGAGGTCCAGTCCATGATTGGTCAACTCCATTGTTGTGGGCACAAGGCGAGGCAGAACATCATGGCAGAAGGGCATGACAGGGGAAAGCAACTCAGAATATGGCAAGCAAGAAGCTCCACTCACCAAGGACAAAAAATATAAACCCCAAAGACACATGTCCAGTGGCCTACTTTCCCTAGCCATACCCTACCTGCCTTCAGTTACCACCTCATTAATCCATATCAGTGATTGATCCACCAATCAGGTCATACCTCTCATAACCTAATCATTTCACATTTGAATATTCCTACACTGTCTCACACATGAGCTTTTAGGGGCACCTCATATCTAAGCCATATCAGGCAGTATCTGCATTGGGGAACAGGAAAGAGTAGTCCCTAGTGTGTACAGCAGGAAAATAGATGCTGTGGAGGTAGGCATAGAATTAGGAAACTTGGACTAATTGGCAGTGTTCGATATTGCAGAACAAGTAAGGAAGGTGAGACTTGGAAAAGTTGTATGTACTATGCTGGAGGTGGAAGTAGCGGTAGGAGTAAAGGCTTTCATTTGAGGGTCTGAAACAGAAAATTGTAATTTTTTGCAAAATGGGTGCTCATTAGCAAGCACAAGAAGAGATGTCAATGGTGTTTCTCTTTGTATTAATTGTAGAAAGGAATGGTAGGGCAAGAAACTAATAGAATGCAAGTGAGAGAAAGTATAGCTGAAAGAATGCCTGAGAAGAGCAACTTTTCACGGGAATGTAGCAGTGGTCACATGGTAACGATACATCTTCATCAGAAACAGCAATGAGTGAAGAGAGGAAATAAGAATACTGGGAGAGTGTAGGTAAAATATGTCAAACATTATGAGGCCTGACTGACAGTGTAGTGATATCCTGCATGTGGAAGCCAGGAAGAGTGTTCTCTGCCCGGACAGTTTGAGTTCTGTAACAAAGTGAAAGGCAATGCTATTCTAAGGAGCACAGGGGAGGGATTGCATTGAAAAGAAATACCATGTATTCATATTGGGGGGGATTTTGAGGTATATGAGGGCATCCTAAATACGTTCAGCAAATGAATAAATGTATAGCTGAAGGGAACCAACTTGCCAATTTAGTTAATAGACATTGGCAGAGAAGTCAAAGTTGAAACAGTAAATTAAGATAAAAAGCGACAGAGGAGAAGAAAAGTTTTTCTGAAAGTGGAGGGGTTGTTGGATAAAGATTAGGCAGGGAAAAACTGGGAAGGAACAGCCATAGTTAAGAGTAAATTATGGAAAATTTAAATGTGTATAATCTCATGGGTTTAATTTTTGTTGGATGTCTTTATAAGAACTATATATTTTAAGTAGAAAGAAAAGGAAACTAGGCTACAAGAAGTTGGCAGTGAATGTTAGGAAATGTGGGAGTCAATGAATATAGACTATATTTGAACTTTTGGTTAACAACAGGGAAAAGTGGTCATTCTCTGAGGTTAAATTATAAAAGGTGCTTTATTTAAATATAAAAATAAGGCAGTTTTTCATTGCCATATCAAAGTACCCGAGGCTTTGTAGTTATGAAGAATAGAGGTTTGCTTATCTCATCATTTTGGAGATTGATATTTCAAACAGCATAGCACAAGCTCTGCAAGGCCCTGCTTGACTAGATCACCTCATGACACATGGAACTGCCATAGCGAAGCCATATGTGACAAGAATCACATAGCAAGAAGACAACCAGAGAAAGGACAGGGTCCAGGCTGGCTTTTTTAATAATATCTCTCTCATAAGAACTAACTTTGGGTCCCACAGTACCTACCTAGTCCCTGACAGGGACATTGCATCCGATGACCTCCTGTACGACCTGCCTCTTAAAGGTCATATCATCTCCACCACTCTCCACAGAGTGCCAGGCATCAACACATGAACCATTAGGAGGATTTTAGTCAGCTTTTTCTTCTCTGTGACCTAAGGACATGACAAGAATTTTAGGAGGAAAAGTTTATTTGAAGGTTCACGATTTCAGAGATTTTAGGCCATAGAAGGCTGGCTCTATTCCTGGGGTTTTGAGATGAGGCTGAACATCATGACATGAGGCATAGCTCCAGGGAGCAGAGAGAAAAACTCCATGACAGATACAAAATATATGCCCTAAAGACATGCCCCCAATGACCCACCTTCTCCAGGCACACCCTAGCAGCCTACAGCTACCAGTTAATCCCATAAAGGAATCAACTCTCTGATTGAACCAAGGCTCTCATAACCCAATCGTTTCACATCAGTATTCCTGGATTCTCTAACAGGAGCTTTTGGGGGACAGCTTTCATCCAGATCATACCAGGGAGACACACTATGCAAACCACAAATAAACTAAAATAGGTTTGAAAATTAAAAAAAAAGAAGCTCCAACATTTCTACTATTCTAACACTCTCCTGTCATTACTGAGTGTTATATGTCTTTATAACTATCATTTATATTTTTTTTACTTTTTGTGGTAGTACTTAATGGTGATATTAAATAGATTTTACAGAAGAAAGCATTTTACCATAGAGGAATTTATAGTAAATTCTTCCAAGGAAAGCTTTTCTCACATATAGGAAACATGAGATGCAAAACTGAGACAAGAAATAGAAGATAAAAGAGAAGAAAGGGACAAGTTTTCCAGAGGAGATTTGAAAAGAGGTTTGAGGGCAGAAATTGGAAAAACTCAATGACCTCTTCTGAAATGGGAGTTAAAGATGGAGAAAAAGTGAGAAATTTTCAAGCCACTATATTGGGAACACCATCCACATAGATCTTGAAATCTCTAAGATTTCTGGTGCCCCTGTTCTTCCTAATGCTACCATTGTTTTCTAACTGCATGTGGAGAGCTGTATGAATCCTCCAGACACTCAGTGTAGGTTGCTTTAGCTTATTCTGCAGTTCCTTTGCTATGATAATCAGAATCCTAGATTATGGGATAGAATGAAAGCTTCAGTAATTATAATTTTATTGCTAAATTCTTTTCATACCTATAACAGACATTGTTCACAGAGTAATTAAGTTATATACAGGGGATGCTAAAAGATCACATGCCAGATATTGATCCCAAAATGTTATCAATTTTTCAAATATTATCACTAGTTTTTTTTGAGAATCAACATATCTTGTTATTTACACTGATTGCAATTTGAAAATTATTTTAGTAGCTCATGTATCGGGATATCATTTATTTTGGTGTCTATGGAAGTCTCCAGATCAATTTATTTGAAAAAAGTCAACTGCTTAACCATTACATGCTGTTTCCTGCTATAAAATACATCTTCTCTGCAGGTGTAATTGGATAACTTACCAAATAGCTTGACTCAGTAGATGTAGTCTACCACTGTTATTCTTAGCATGCACAGTTCAACATGATATACGTAAACAGCAGCCACTAGTCCATTTCAGGGATGCACATATATTCATCACCACCAGCCTCCCCTAAATGATTCAGGAGACTTCTGACAATAAATGAAGGCACTCCTCAAATGAAAACACACACACACACACACACACACACGCACGCACACACGCACACACACATCAGGCACTCTAAGTGTAGGCACCCTCTCATTTTTGTTTTCTATTGTTTTCTCCATGCTTAGCATTATACCTAATTCTGAAAGATATACTTGTTGAATTGATGGCTACACATAAAGTTTGATGGATAGAGAAGAAAGAGGACACTCTATTTTGACTAGTGGAAGGTGGTTTCTGTTTGTTTCTAAGCTTATAATGGATATCATGAGGATATTTTATTTGATCAGACATTGTACTCAGCATTTTTTGATCCACAACACAGCCACTCCATATCCATCCTTGTGCATGTTGGTTTCATTCACAAAGTGTATTTTAATTAAATTTCTACTTTGGTGCATTAATTAGAGGGAAATAAGCTGGTACATTTTTAGTTTAAGAACATGTCTCAAGCTGTTTCTCAGGTGTTTGCCCTTGGTCAAGCCTTATGACATTTTCTTATGGTACTTTTTTTCACCTAAGCATATTCTCTGAGCTTTTTAAACCCGATAGTATTTTGAGAGACATTTAATCCATGTGGTTTATTACTTTAGCTCTTACACATCACATTTTATCACTTCAGTGTATTATAAAAGTTCTTTGATTCAAAAGACACTAAGCAGCTTAGTGAGTATTTAAAGACTCTTACTCTGGGAGAAATAAAATTTGGCAATTTATGCCAATTCTATAATTTAAGCATTTTGACTTAATTTAGCACAGAATTTAGAATCCACAAGAGTGGTATATCTGTATTTATGGTTTCATTAGTTTCAGATCTTGCAGTTTAGCTACTACGTGATACTGGACTATTTTCATTTGCTGAGAAAAAAAAGAGGCTCCTATTATTCTCCAGCTTAAACTTGTATTTGCCCACAGTTGGCAGATTAACCAGAGTGAAAATACCTTCAATGCTTCAGAAACTGGTACTCAGAAAATACAGTTAAATTCCTCTGAAATCCAAAACTGTTACCAAAGAGGAACACATTGTTACGTCAGGAGTTAGAGGACAGTGCTAGAGTTTAAAGTTTGGGACTTTCAGCTCAAGGAACTCTGAATTTGAATCCAGATTTGGTTATTTATTCGTTTTGTGTTCCTTAGCAGGCATGGGGTTATTTCTGCTCCATCAGTTTCAAGTCTGTGACAGGAGAATATTAAGAATACCTATTTTATGAATTTATTGTCAGGAAAATATGTGTAATACAAATAAAATTGCTTAAAGCAGAGCCAAGAACAAAGTACTTAATGAATTTTAACTACTGATGAAATATATAGAAGATACTTCAGTACCTAGTTGCTCATAGAAGGATGTTTCATAGAAGTCTCAGATGATAAAATGTTATTTCTTCACTATACCCTGCATTTAGCATTCTTTTCCAAAAATTTTTTTTTACTTTTTGTATCTCAAAACTGCTGTTTTTTCTCTTTTAGCCACAGTTTCAATTTTCATTGCATTTTATTGCAACTAATAAATAATGTTCAAATAGCATTGGATTTCTTAGGCTGTTTCTGCTGCAATTCTTTCTCTGTGGTGCCACTGAGTTGGTCTTTTTAATGTACATGATTAATAAGAAATGTTCAAAAGAAATTGCTGTCTCTCCATTGTGTCTTGAAGATACCATGTTATTTGCCAAAGTATTCAGTATCACCAGCCTGATTCACATTAGCTTCGGCCCGCTTCCTCAAGATTCGGTAACAAACACTGCCTCTCTAGGCATTTACCCCAAGCAAGGTGATTTTTTCATTCCTTTGAGTTGAAGCCCAGCCTACTACTCATAAATCACATATTTCCCTATCTTTCTTTTACAGCAGCATTGTCTGCATAGTTTTGTGAACTGGTATTTTGGGAGTCATCCAAACACATCAGCATAGCAGTGGCTCTGAATTTCGGAGGCAACACACTTCTTCCTGACACCACCCCCTATTAGCACATGGAACTTTGGATAATTCTGTTAAAGATTTGAATACTAGTTCTTTGAACTATAAAGAGTGTCACTAGCTCTTTTGTCCCTCACATGGTTGGTTGGGGTCAGGCACTGTACTAATTTTTTTATTGCTGCTATAATTTAAACTTAATGTTTAAATTAACAGATTTGTTATTTTTCTGTTGTATAAGCCAGGCAAGCAAGTGAGCTGAAACCAGGATATTGACAGGGCTGCATAGCTTTCTAGGGCTTACAGAAATGACCTATTTCTTTACAGATTTCAACTTTTAGAAACCTCATGAAAGTCCTTGCAGATAACCCCTACATTCAGAACTAGAAGACAATGTGGTACTGTTTCCTTCTCAAGTCCAAGTTCGACCAGAACTGGGGAAAGTTCTCCTATTTTAAGGACCTCACGTGTTTAGATTAGGCCCTCCCAGAAGCCTGAGGAATCACCTCATCTGGAAGTCCTTTGTGCTGATTATATCTATAAAATTCCTTTTATAATGCAAGGCAGCATATTCAAAGTTTCTAAGAATGGTAATGTGGATATCTTTAGGATCCAATTTGAGAGTAACATTTGTTCATTCCTCAAAATGTTGTGTATTTCTTGCCCTTTTGCTTTTATTTCCTTTGATACAGATGAAAGTTCAGAACTATGTATGTGTGTGTTTCTTCTTAAGCATTTTATAAAATTGCTTTTGAGAGCAAAACTAAAGATATAAACTAATACCAAGAAAAGATATTGAAGCTGAAAAAGCTATTGTAACTCTTTACTCTTCTATAACTTCTATTCAGCTTCATAACTATGAGAGTTTAGATTGTTCCATTAACAGAGAATAATTCGAATGAGCAAGTCCTTAGATTTCTATGGTATGGACCTATCATAATGTGAAAACACTTGAGGACATACTCGTGATGTCAAGAGAGGGTTCTCCAGAGATGTGCACTGAGCTGCACAGCAGTGGCTGCTCTTTGTGTGGAAGCAGTAAGGATTTGCTGCGTACCCACATGTTTTGGAGGGTTTCCTGTTTCTCCTTTATGTACCAAGATTGCCAAGGGGTAGGATCTAAAATTTACACTTGAGTAATGCAATGGTTATTTCCCTTCCTTGTGTGGATTAAGATAAATATTAATGGAAAACTTGCATAAATATATTTTATGTGCAGAGACTGAATCAGTTTTCCATTGCTATAATGCAGGCATGCTTAAATTAAGGACTTACTATAGTACTGATTTTGTGGAATTAATTAGAATCTTCTAAGGTGAATTAAATGTGTATAAGGTAGTATTGAAATGATCAATGCGTAGAACACTTTAATGAAAAATGATTCTTTTATAATATTACCTTTCTAAAACTGTAGCCTTTTCTCCTTTAGATTGTTGAAAAATTTCCTGTGAATACTTGTAGAAAAAAGATAAAATTAGTGTCAGAGTACATTTTAGTTTGTTAACCATTTTAAAATACTAAAAAGATGGTTTTCTTACAATTTCAGTGATGAAATGGTAGATTAAAATTTCAGCAGTACCCTGTTTTCTATTTAACTTCTTTTGCCCTCAGCTTCTTCCTTAAAATAGAGTGATCAGGAATTGGTTTTGAATTACCCCCACTTACGTGTGGTGTTGTGTAATAGGGGTGAGCATGACATATGGAACTTGTTGTACATGAACGCTTTCTGCCATTAGATGGTTAATTAGTACACCTGTGTGTTTCATATTTTCTTCATTATCCCTTTTCTCTAATAAGTACATTCTCATATATTATAGGTCAAAAGTGAATTAATTCATTATTTTATTAATCCACAAGATTTTTTAAAGCCTACTTAAGGCATATCTTTATGCTTTGAACATCATCCCAAATCCCTTTGTCTGGGCTGTATATGTAGCACTAAACAAATTCAAATTACCTTCAAGTATAGAATTTTATATGTGAATGGATAATTTAAATATGATTTGCCTGGAGGATTAAGGGAGAAAACTGTATGTTGTATATCCCAGGGTAATGTCACTGGGCATCTGAAAAGTACATCCTAAATCCTGATTTACAATGTGCAACTTGGCTTTACAAGGCATGTTTCTTGTCCTTGGGGTCAAAAATCTGCATCCAGAGATAGATTAAGGAACGAAGTCTGTTTATAGACATTAGTATGCTAACACAGTATAAGGAATCATGTGTACCTTCTCCTGTGCTAGATATCATATAGCCTCAAAACATACTTATCCCTGCAAATTATCATATTCTGTATGCAGATTCTGGAATCTCAGAAACTAAATTCCAATAAATAGTGAAGAGGGAACTGTTGGTCTAATTCTTAAAACAAGGTCTTTTGAAGTACAATGGCAAAGGCAGAGCCCAGTGCTACACAATTAGCTGGAATTTCTGAGCATGGTCTGTGTGGCCACAGCACCTCTACAAATGGATCAATCTATCCTAATTAAAGCTTATTTCAAATGCTAAATGGTAGAATGGAGATGCAATGTTTCCTTGACATCAAAGCTCCCGCTTTTCACACTTTCAAAGTAAATGGATTCTGCAAAGCAATGGTCATTGCAAAGAATCAAAGGATGTCCTTGATACTTAGGAAGGAAGAGGTTGAGGTGCCACAAGGTTCTTTGGGGGAAGATTTATGAGGGCTTAATTATATGGATCCCACAGCGTTGGAATCATTAAATTCATTAAATCATGGAACATGCATATCTGTCCATGTACCAGCTTTCTCACCAAGAAGAGAAAATGAGCCCTCTTTTACTAGTATAATACACTGCCTATCCTGAACAACTCCTATTGTTGAAACAAGATGCTTGATAAAAAAAATGTGTGTGTCCACTTGCCTGTGTGTGTACACATACGCACACGTGCACATGTGCACACTATACACATGTGGAAGAATCCAAAGATTATCATATAAGTAAGCCTGTACATTCATAGGTAAGCCTGTGTATCTAATTCACAATTAAATGTGTAGTAAAGAATGTAAGATATCTAGCACTTTCCAGATTTAGTCAATACCTCTCTTCATTCTTCACTCTAGTATAATAGTTGAAAGCAGAAACTGAGTCTTTGGGTTTAGATCAGTTCCCAGTGGGGCTTTAGATAAGTTATTTAGCTTCTTTTTGCTTCTGTATCTTTATTTAGAAGTTAAGGACAGTGTTAATATCTAATCCCTAAGTTTGTTATAAAGATTAAACAAATTCATATTTCTGAAACACTTATAACAATGCTTGACTCAATATTTTATGCTATTTCAATAAATTTTATGAAAGCACATGTATTTGCCTTCCTTCTGGTTGTTACATATTTACTTCTCAGATTCTATAGAATGAAAAAGCACAGGGAAAATAATCTTGTATTTCTGTTGGTTTACTTTGAATTACAAATCAATTTGGTCACAGTGGGCATTTTTTAAAATATTGAATTTTATAGTTCATGAACATGGTCTATCCTTATATTTATTTTGATTGATCATTTTTCTCAATTATATTTATGAATTTTAGTGTGGAAGGCTTGCATAAGTTTCATGAAATTTACTTCTATATATTTGATAGAGACAGTGCTATGGAAATTTATATCTTTTTCCAACTGTCACTTTTAAACGTTGATGGTTATGAATACCATTTGCTTTTGTACACAGCAAATTTGCTAACCTCATTTCCTAAATCTTGTAATGTTCTGTAGGTTTCTTTTCTACAAGAAGTCATAGGATTTTTTGCAAATAGCAATGATGTTAATTTTCTCCAATTGAATGGATTATAAAATAGGAAAGGAGTTATATTTTTAGAGAAGTCCCTAACAGAATAAACACTCAATATCAGAACATCAAGAGCATTTTATTAGTCTGAAGGGTTTCTAACTCTTCCTGTATTTAATAGTTTTCTACATCTTGAGCTGAGGAGTGTGTGTCTGTCTGAATCATTGCTATTTACCTTGAAAATCAGAAGTGAACTTTCCCTACTCTCTAATAGCATTCATTATAAAATTTGCATGATGACTTGCGGATGCTACTGGAAATAATGTAACAACATCCATGTTTTTCCCCTAGTACATGCTGATAGTTCACTTTGTGACTCTGAAATTGTCTTTTCTTTCTGTATCATTGTTCTCATAATGCTTGTTGTTGATGTGCAGTGGTTATTTTATTATGTGTTCTACTTTCAATTGAGGTAATTTTCCCAATTTAGCAAATTCTCACTCTCGTTTTGTTAAATATAGCTGATGGTGCAGGGCATTCCTATGAGACAAACATCTGCTGGATATTGTACTTTGTTTTATAAAGACACTGCTTTTATGAAATGGTGAATTGTTTTCTTCTTATTTTTTAAAGGCCTGGAAAGTATAGCAGTAGTGCAGATATTGATCTGTATTTCTTTTCTCCTGTGGTGGGTTTCATTTCATTGCTTCATTGTAAAAGTCAAAATAATGAGAGTTTTCCAAAACTAAGAGGATGTGACCATTACAGCATTGGTGCAGCCCAAAATAATTATTCTGAATATGAAGAAGTCCTGCATGAAAAACTGGGAAGTGTTATTACATCCCTTTATCATTAAAAGGACACTAAAATTTGATGGCAGTTTTCTCTAAGCACTGCGTCTCTTCCTTAAACTTAAATATTGAAATATTTAGAAATCTAATATGGAAATACTAGATTAAAAAGAGTGAAATGCTTTAATGACCACAATGACAAAAAAGCATTACACAACAATAGAACAACCTAACATATGCCTCATCTCCCCATGAACATCTAATTATTACTCTAATGTAGTCACCTCTATTTATAGTCAGCTTTTTATTGTGCTTAATAGGCTCTTTCGTTAAGTCCCCTGACTGTTTTAGTCCTCTCACTGAATAGAATTCTCCTAAAATTGAGGCCAGGTGATGAATTAGACCCATCGGCTGGGATGGTGAACTGGTAGAGTCTGGTTGTCTAAACAGTTATTTCTGCTCAATTGCATCAGTGTTTTTCCCTCCAGGGTGATAATTGCTCAGACCTCATTGTAGCTCATTTCTTTATAATGCTCATAACAGTGCTTTTTCAAGGGAAGGGATTGCATATTTTAGTGCTGTGATAAAATTCAAGAAGGCATGCTGCTGTAATGTGGTTGGCCCCATCTTGTGTATAGCTAAGAGCATTTGTATTTATGACAGCCATTTCATACTTGTGTATTTGGGAACCAGCAAGTGTCTATGTGTTCATATGTGAGTACTTGTGAATTCTGCTAAGAATGAAGAACACTTGCTTATCTAATTTAAAACATTTGTTCTAATGGTGTCAACCTGGCAAGGTGGGGGAGGCAAAGTGACTGACTACCTCCTCACTCTATAAAGATAATATGCATGTTAATTCAGGTTGGAATTTTGAATGAAGCACAGCTGCTGGATAATCAGATGATCCTCCAGTCTCATAGAGGATACTGCCTTTTCATGTAACCTGTCATGGTGCTATGGAAAGAAATCTTCCATTTTGTGTATTTGTTATAAACAGAAAATCACAGAACAGGAACCTCACCTATGAATACTAAATGAGAGGAAGCCTATCATAGTCGATGAGCAGAATATTCAGTTTTGTGTGTTGCTCACTGATGCACAAACCATATGAATCTCTATTTGCTGAAGCCATAATTGAAGCCATCACCTTAGCCATAACCAGTTGTACGATGCTTGACTCAAAATATGATTTTACTTTGTTGGTTTAGAAATCATGTATGTAGTCTCTGTTTTTCTTTCATCTACTCAATCCATAGATAATATGTGGTGCCAGTATCTTTTGAGCATTGCTTCCTTGCTTAGTCTGCTGTTCTTCAAACCTTTTCAGTTGTAAAGGAAAATCATCTTAGTTTGGAAACTTTCTCCATTGAACAAATATATATGGAATAGAAAGTTAATTTTAGTATCCAATTAAATTTCCCTCTCTTACAAGAGAAATTGCCCCTTGCAGTGTTGACATGCTAGTCTGTTCTCATAAAGTCAGCTGGCAAAGAAGAAATGTTAACCCCTGCACTCTAAGATTATCATTTGGGCAAAATGCTTTGACAGTGGGGAAATGTTGCTGCTGAAAAACATCCACAAGGTCATCACCCACTGACACAGATCACAAATTTGTGTTAAGAAAACTGCATTAGTTTCCGATGAAGGGTGATTTTTATCTTACATATTTCTGTGAAAAATGAGATAGTTCAGGGACCCTTACCTGCATATGCATATATAATTCATAGCCTTTTTGAGGAATTTGAGGCACAGTGTGATTAATTTTAAATGTAAGCAAACACTTTTGCCATCCAGAGCCCATAGATAAGGTAACCCAGGGATGAGATACGTATTCTTGGTATTTGGAAAATCTTAGTTTCAAATCTCTCTTCTAGTGTTTAATCATAGTATATTTTAAATAACTGTGGTTCAGTTTCTTTCTCTGTCCAACTTAATAGCCTACATCAGAGAAGTCTTGAGAAGTACAAGGGAGATATTCCCTTATATATTGTAAGCATTAATAACCTTTAGCAAATAGGATTTATGTATGGAAGTGTAAAGAGGGTAGAATTTACCCTCAGATTTTCTTCCATGATGCTTTTCTTCCTGGAGTAAACAATGTGAAAAATAGCATTCGTTCCTTGGTAAAATGTTAGGTGAGAAACAACATACAGTGAACATATAAAAGCTACAAACTTCTTTTGGTAGTAAGAAAGTGAAAAAGAAATTTTGTGCCTGAATTGCCAATGTTTTTCTCTTAGGCTGTGTCACTAAGTTGGTTTGTTTTCCAGAAGGCCAGTTTCTACATCCCTGATCAGATGAGTCATCAAAAAAAAAAAAAAAATGCAGTCCATTGTCAAGGTGGATGAAAGCAGATGGCCAACAATTATGGAGCTCATGTTCTTTATCACCCTGGTTTTTAAACCAAAGGGTAAAACACTGTCTGCAAATCTCTACCCTCAAACCTTGGTTGCTCATGCATGATATATTTGAAAATGCTCCATTGACAGAAACTTCTAGCAGATAGAACCAGGTTCCAGGTCTGTGGTTTAGGATTTGCTTCAGAGATCTCACTGCAAAGACATTTTTTTTTTAGCTCTTTTGGTTTAAGTATGGAATTCACCCCTTGCATCACCTGGAATTAATTTATTCACCCTATATTCTCTGAACAGTATGTTTTGTCTTGTCATAATAATATATTTAGTGGAGTTTTCTTGATTATAAAATTAGGAATTACTAATATAAGTGACAATTTTCATTTTCTTTAACCATTCATGGAAGCCCATTTGAAGTACACTATAACAACATGAGATTTACATAAAACCCACAATAGTTTATTTACATTCCTAGCATATTAGACAATAAGCATAAAAAGGAGGTAGGTTTACATTTCTGCTTTAAAACCTAAAAAAAATGTTTTAAAACATTTACTGGAGGCCTTTCCTGTTCTCTGCACCTCACATATATTAATTTAATTATTAAGTAGTAATACAAAGTAGGTGCAGTTGTGACACTCATTTTAAATATTCAAAAAAACTGGAGACAGGAGTTAGATTGGTCAGAGGCTCACAGGTACATAGCAGTGAAGCTGGGGCTGGAATCCAGGCAGTGGGGTACAGAGTACCCTCACAATCCTATGAATTTATGCATTTTCATTATTTA
>PVKS010003302.1:0-105504 GCA_004027875.1 Aplodontia rufa | reverse complement strand
AGACTCCTATGAGTTCTTCATATACCCTCCCCCCTCCCCATCCCCTTCCCTACACCTCCAAGTTACCTAGGGAGCTTTCATCCCTGTTGCATTGAAAGTCATTCAATTTGAGGTTTTGTTAGGTCAGCCGTCTGTCCTACTGCTTCAACATAAATTCTAGTATCAACAGATGAGAGAAACCACTCGGCCCTTTAGTCTCTGAGCTTGGGAGACTTCACTAAGCATAATTCTGTCCATCTCCATCCATTTGATTTTGAAGGCTATAATATCGTCCTCTCTGATGGCCGAGTAGTATTCCATAGTATATATGAACCAAAGCTTTTGTATCCACTCATCAAGTGAGGGGCATCTGGGTTGGTTTCCAGAAGCCGCTGTTATTCCTACACTAGATACCCATTTAACACATGAGTTCTTCTGGGGGAAACTGCAATAGATGAAACCCATAGTAGCTTATCTATGCGTTAGCATTACCCCTGGTTAACAAAGTTTATACACATTGATTGCTACTGTTTTGACAATGTTTCCCCCTCATCTGTATCCTGTATCGCTATATACGTCTAATAAATGTGAAAAAAAATAATAAAAAAAATTATTTAGGCAGTACGTTTTTCTGCACTGCGCCCTCTGCTGGGCTGGTAAGATGTAGATTAAACCATGAAGTTTCTATGTCACAGTATCCCCCACAAGAAACCTTGGATTTAGATCTTTGTTCTCAAGTAGCAAAAGTGAAAAAGTCATCCACATGTTAAATATATTTGTGTTGTGGGGTTGTTATTGTGGTTGTTGTTTTTTAATACTACCTGGATTCAGTTTGCTTTTCTTGTAACAAAATTATCTTGATTTGCTTTAGAAGAACAAGACTTGCAAGGTATTATTCTGGTTGGAGCTTGAATCTCCCAGTTACCACCATATAGTGTCTGAGTGTGGATGGTCCTAGTGGAAGTAGATCAATGGATGGAACTGGTACACATCTGGTAATCAGTTCTACATGAAGCCAGTGTCATCCTTGGGCTTCTCATTTGTCTACATCAATAAATCCCCTTTTTCCTTGAGTTATATGGTTATGATCCTTTTACCATTTTCAAGAAAAAAAAGTACTAAATATATTAAGATGAGTTCCTGAAGTGGTGTATTACAAAAACATGAACCTAGATTGTGGGATTGGCTGTGAAGAGATAGGTCAATAAGGGTTTCTGGTCAAAAATTAAAATAATCCTCAAGTTCCTGATAGGTACCAAAAGAAATGGGTTCAAAAAATAAAGCAGCCCCCTGAAATGGCTTCCGTTCCAGTACCTGTTTTGTAAGCATAAGGAAGCTCCTTCCACAGATCAGAACCAGGAGCTTTGGGAACAAAGAGATGATGGCAATTATCTCAGAGAACAGTGCCAAGGTCAGCGAGATTGATGGACCAAAGGAATTTGCCCTGCCAGAGCCATGAGTCACTGACTTCCCTGCCCATGGGGTAGGATGCATACTTGTGCTGGGATTCGGTGTGCATTTTTTCCAATTTCCCTCCCATCCTTTCTAAATAAGAGTTTTGCGTGTGGTCGGTGGGCCTTTCCTCTACTATTGCACATTGGATTTGTGGGATGGTTAAACTTACTCATTAGCCATGAGTCACTGGACCCCAGGACTTGTCTTCTAATCTAACTGCAGATATGCCACTCAGAGATTTTAGATTTTAAAAAACGGATACAGTAACTTCACGAGACTTTGCGCTGTCTCCCTTTGAGCTTTTACATTTGGGACAAAACAAAGGGAAATAGAGGTTTCACCTGTTGTTTTTGCCACTCCTTAGCTATCCTTTGTTGTTTTGAACACAGTGTCCTCATTCCCCCATATCCAGTTTATGTGCTTGGCATGAAGTTGTCTCTACTTCAATCTGCAGGTCATATTATGTGACCAAATTGATGTCACTCTGTTCATGCCACTTCCTGTTCACAATGTGTGGGTTAATGTCAGGGACATAAGCCAAGCCTGTCCAATAAGGACAATGAGATTCAATTCTGGTGTCGTGGAATGGGGAAGCATTCTCTCTTTTGTGTTACTGAAGGCCCAGCCTTCTGGTTCATCTATAGAGTCTGAAAATGGAGCCAACTCAGAATATGCAGAACCAAGAAATAAATCTGGTGACATCATTTGAACCAGGAACCAAACGCTTATACAAACAACTGTCTCTCTCCCTCTCGCTCTTTTCCTTTCTCTCTCTCCCCAAACAAATATATCCCTAGATATATCAGTAGTACATTAGTTAAGCCCTTTTGACTTAAGTTGTCAGTCATGTGCAAACAAAAGTATTGCAATTAACACAACTCCCTTATCCTATGGGATTGACTTTTGTTAGAATTGGTGAGAAAATAACAAAAGATGCTCCCACTTGATAATCCAGTTGCTGCTATTCTCTGTGGTAGGAAACTTCAGCAGCTGCTTCTGTCAACATCCTGTGCTAGTGACGGACTTAACCCTTTGCTGTTCCTGGTAAGATGGATTCCCAGTCACTCTAACTTTCTCATCACTTCCCTAGATGATAGTGCATCATAGGCTCTGTGGAAGTGGATATTACGATACCATGAGACTCTTTGTAGAAAATAATTTTACTTTATTTTTTGTTTTTGGTACTTTTTATTAACTTTAAATTTTGTGACAAGGTCTCAAGTTGCTTAGGGCCTCATTAAGGTGTGTAGATTAGCTTTGAACTTGTGATCTTCCTGCCTCCGCCTCCTGAGCCACTGATGTTACAAGGATATACAAAGTGCCCAGCATGCAGAAAATAATTTTTGAGTGCTTGTTTTTTAATCTCAAAGTTGTTCATTATGAACATTAAGAAGGAGAATTATAAGAATGCTTAGAATTTTACAGCTGGAAGATAACATAGTGTTTATTTCGCAATTCCAATTCACAATTTACAGATGAAAGGTTTACTGAATAAACTATAAAAGGTGTATATTCATTAACATTATGATAAGCTATGAATGAAGAAAGGTCCAATGCAGTAAGTTGGAAAAGATAAAACGAACAAGACGAAATTTTTCTATCATTTAGAAAAATATGAAGATGAGCAGTTCTGGTATAGACAACTCTCCTATCAACCAAGGTATTCTGCCCTTTCATTATATAATAAATTTGCAGAATATAGGATCTGACTATCCAGCTGGATTATATCTCTTAGTTTTCCCAGCTTTCAGATATGACCAAAAGGCTATGTGGTCTAATCAAAATAATGTAAGCAAAAGTGAGGGGTGTCTTTAGTTATTGGATATGTGCTTCTTGCATTCTCTTTTTTCCCACTTGCTTCAAATGGCAAAGGGTAATGCAGTCTCAAAGCACATGTTGAGGTGAGCAGTATGATCTGCCAGTATGAACCTCTGAGTAATTTTCAGAAGCACAGCTGCCTTAGAAAGGAAATTCTAAGTCATTCTAACCATCATATTGAAGCACTCTCTTCCATGGAAGCATGATTTTCACTGTAATTAATACTGCAGTCCACGGCTGGCATAATGGTTCTGTTGTACCTGGAATCCCAAATCCTTCCATCCTATTGCTCTGCTTTTCTTGATTTCCATCAAAAACACTTCATGGTCAGAATTGCCTGTCGAAGCACCTACCATTATTTATGCACTTCAAGCAAAAGAAAGAGTAAGAAGAAAAAACAAAAGATGTGATGTCCATCCTTTCTAAAAAGACTTTCCAAAAGTATAATGGAATACTTCCATTTTTATCTGACTGTCAAGAGTGTAGTCACTTGGCTTTACTTAGCTATAAGAAAACTAAATCTTTAGCTGGGTGGCAATGTGCCCAGCTAGAAAAATATGGGTTGTTGTACTAACGAGGAGGTTGACCACAGGGGAAAAAAGTAGCAGTTCCATATATAAAGAGGAAATTCATTTTTAATTACTTATCAGAAGAGAAATAAAAGCCAATAGTGAAGTTTAGTATAGATGTGGCAGAAATGGAGAAGTCCCATTGGAAGTGTTTTCAATCTGAGCCATCAGAGGGCAAAGATACGAAAGTTTCTAAAACCTTCATTGAAATTTTTACTGCTAGGAGTCTTATGCACCACTTCCATTTACGGCTTCTGCAGTATTAGAGAGTGGATGTGAACAGACTGTAAATGGGTGGAGGTTTACTTAGGCCAAATCAAAGATGAGAGCTTCTCCACATGGGCAGTGAAATTGTGAAGCTTCCAGGAAGAGAGTTTTATTTTTTCTGCAACTTAAGTGAAGCAGAGCATGCAACCAAGACCATCATCTAGAACCATTTACTCCATGCCCCCTCAGGGTATTTTGTCTTATTTTAATGAAGATAGATGTCTAAATTTTGACTTAGTTTCAGTTTTCTTGTCCATATTCTTCTTCCTCAAGGGACTCTATGGGATTTCTCTTGATCAAATCAGAAAAGCCTAGCAAGGTCTTTTGCTGAACATGGGAAATATTAAAGGTCTTCAAATTGTCATCTTTCCGTAAGTATGATCACAAACTTTTAGGCACAGCTTGCACACTCATCAGTTCTTAAAGCTGAAAGAATATTCTGATATATTATTATCTGTCCCCATAAGAGGCAGAAACATTGGAATTTTTCATTTTAAATAGAAAGTTTCCTTTATGTAACAGTCCTTTCCTTTAAATATAATGACTAATAAACATATGTTCTGTAATAATTTCTTAATATCTTCAATGATTTAACCTTATTTCCTCCTCAATGATAATAAGAATATGATCCGAATAGAGTCCCTGCAGGTGTCAAGGACTGCTCTAGCACTCTGTGTTTTTCATCTCATTTAATCTGCATGGGAACTTTATGCTGTGCAGATTATTGGTGTCATTTTATTGATGAGAAGAACTGAGAATCAGAAAGAATAAAGATTGAAGATTGGGCTAAACCTGTGTTTCGAAAGCCTTGCAGGCTTGCGCGTTCCTTGAGGCTGGAAGATGTCTTGCACTGCTCGGTCTTTCTAAGTCCCTCTAGAATCCCTCCGTCTGTCCATCTATCTCATTTAGTCCATGGCCTCTCCAAGACTACATTGTCGGTTCACATTTTTGAAGTTTAGTGTACTGCAAATTCAAAGCTCAGTTCCACCTCACCTCAGCTTCCACAAAAGTTGCCCTTCTGAGACAGCAGCAAGTGGAAAAAAAAATCTTTTCTGATTGTACCCTCTCTCACCCCAAACCTCCTAGGCACACAAAGACAAACTATTCAGCCCAGTAAAAGGGAGCTGGCAGCGACGCTACTGTGTTTGCCAAGATTATCTTCCACCCCGTGCTAATGCCATATTCTAGGGATGTCCTGGTAAAAGCATAAATTTTACTGTCCCTTGAAGCTGCCACGAGAGTTTGTTAAACAGGAGAAGAATTAACATTTTCATTCAATACGTCCTCCCTTTGGAAATGCTTTATGATTAGCTTGGGCATTTCCCCTAGCAACCTTTTCTCTCTTTTAGGGAAATGGGAATAAGGTATTTGACATTTACTTCACAGAAAAATTCAGAATAATATTAAGGCAAACTCTGACTCATTTCTCAAACTAGTTGGGGGTTGTATAGAGCAGTCATATTTTGTACCAAGTGTGTAGTCTCTATGCTTGGTTTACGGGGACAGAAGATTCAATGTGTGGCCACACACTCTTCCCCTGAGCAGAGACTCCAAATGGACATAACCTGGAAAACATAAAACTCTGTTTAAAATATAGCAAGAAAGTACATTCCCTGTTGGTGCTGACCTCATTTCTGCTAGACTCTGACCAACACTGACATGGCTCTGCTACACTTCCTGTGGTCTGGTGGACCCTTGACTCTGTATGATTTCAGTTGCTTCAAGTGATAGCACTTTTCCAGGATAGAAAAAGGAGAAAGGAGCTATTGGGAAATTTCTAGGGCATTTAATTCATAAATTTAATACAATTCTAAGATTTTCTTTATTCTCCAAGTAAAAGAAATGTTTGAATATTTTTAACAATGTGAAAACTCAGAACAGAGAATGAAAGGTATCTAGATGGTATTCAGTAGATCCCATACCAGACTACTTGATGACATCTAGTATATTAGACAGGCAAAACCAATAACCAATATTGAAGTGTCCTTTATTTAGATTTCATACACATTGCAAACCAACTAAGTGTATAGTCCAACTTGTGACTACCTCACTATTTCAGTTAGCTTTTCCCTGCTGTGATTAAAAGACCTGACAAAAACAATTTTAGGAGGAAGAACTTAATTTCAGGCTCATGTTTTCAGAGGTCATAGTCCACGGATGACTGACTCCATTACTCCAGGCTTGAGGTGAAGCAGAACATAGAGGAAGAGTGTGGCAGAGGGAAACAGCTCACATGATGATCAGGAAGCAGAGAGAGACTCCACTGGCCAGTTACAAAATATTTACCACAAAGGGCTGGAGCAGTGGCTCAGCAGTTACGGCATTGTCTTGCATGCACGAGTATGTGAGTTCGAACTCCAGCACCACGTACACAATAAAGCAATGAGGGCCACATGAAAAACTAAAAAAAAAATTTATTCTCTCTCTCTCTCTCTCTCTCTATCCCTCTCTCTTAAAAAAGAAAACAAAACAAATATAAATACCCCAAAGACAAGCCCCCAATGACACACCTTCTCCAACCACACCCTACCAGCCTACAATTACCACCCAGTTCATCCCCATCAGGGATTTAATTTGCTGATTGGGTTAAGTCTCTCATAACCCAATCATTACCTTGAAGGCTTTTGCATTGTCTGGCACATGAGCTTTTGGGAGACACCTCATATCCAAACCATAATACCCACCGTCTCTGGACTATTCGTATTTTTCCCTGTCTCAGTGAATTCCTTACCATCTGTATGTTTCATTCCTGGAGAACTGTGAGTCTCTCTAGATATCACCCTTACTCCCATTATTAGTGTACAGGCTACCCTTAAGTCCTTTGCTTTGATATCCAGATTATTGCTGGATTTATATACTTTTCACATCTCCATAGGATCACCAACGATCAAAGTGGTCTACTGGATTTCTTCTATAGCTTTCTGACTGTCTTTTACCCTATTTTAAGTGTTATCAACACTGTCATTGAAAAAACCTATGAAAAATACAAACATTGCTACAATTGGCCTCTACATTCAACCAAGTATGAATCAAAAATATTTGGAAATTTATTGCAACTGCAGTTAACATTTTTCTTGTTATTCCCTAAATAATATAGCATAACAACTATTTACATAGTGTTTGCATTGTTTTATATACTGTAAGTAATCTAGAGATAAAGTATATAGAAGAATGTGACTACTACGGCATTTTATACTAAGGACATTTGCAGATTTTTCTTTTCATGGGATTCCTGGATCCAATCTCCCAGGGATACCAAGGGCTGACTGAATGCATTTCCTTGCTTAAAATCTATCAGACTTCCGTTTGCTACAGGAAAAATGTCGAAGTTCGTTTCACAGTGTTATGGCCCTAATACTCTAGACTCCACTTACCTCTAAGGCCTTCTCCTGATCCAGTTTCCTACTGTCTGTGAGAGTGCTCTGTGTGTGTGTGTAACATGTGTTCGTGTGCACTGGTATGCATGTGTTTGTGTGCTCTGTAAAGTTGTTAAAGAAGTGATAGCATATTGTCTTTTCCTTTTTTTTTTTTAAAGAGAGAAGGACAGTGAGAGAGAGAGAGAGAGAGAGAATCACCTTCTATTGAGTTTTTTCACATGGCTTTTGTTGCTCCAACACTCAGTTGTGCATGTGGGTGCTGGGGTTTGAACCTGTGTACTTGCGCATGCCAGGCAAGCGCCATAACCACTAAGCTACCACTCCAGCCCTTATCTTTTCCTTTTGCACTGCGTCTGTGCTGGTGCCCCGTTGGCCTTTGCAGCACTGACAGTTAGAAAACATCCCCTGGTGCCCTGCCAGGGTCCTGCAGATCAATGACCCAGCAGCACCAGGTTCCATTGCAGTGGCACGAGAATCATTTTCATTGTCACTGTCCACAGTGCACCCTCCTAAGGAGCAACCTTCTTCCTACAGTGTTTGATTAGGGAAAATCCTTTTAATCATCACAGTTGCAGTTCCTGGACTGGTTCTTATTGTTAGGTGCTGAGAGCTCTTTCTCAAGTGTAATGGCCCTCAACCAGTTAAGGAATCCCCTCCCCCCTCTTTAATATCCTGTCATAAGATTAATAGTTCAAACGTGAGGCCACATGCAAACACTCTGATAAGATCTTAGTTAATGAAAAGCAAGCAGAGACTTTCCTCTGAGAACATATGTCTTTTGAGAAATTCAAAGCAAATTGGAGATAACGTGTAAAATGTCTCAGGAAAAGAAAAAGTTCTAAATGAGGACATTTATCATCATCATAGATTCATGTGAGCTGTCAAGACACAATAAAGATTTTAACTCATTTTGTGTCAGGCAGGCTTTTCCACGAAGACCTTCATTAACAATACTCCCTGCTTGACCTGTTTCTGCCCAACCTCATCTCCCACTGTGGAGGACCGGGTGTGAAATACATCTTTTCAAATGGATGCCATTGATTTTAATATACCTTTAATAATATTGCTGCTCAGTGTTTTAATTACTCATACTTTTTTGGTACTTCCGCCCTCAGGCAATTTTATCTAATAAATCTGATAAGTGCAGTTAGACTCTGACACCCAGATATTAGATCTAGAGCTTATGCTGTGGGGAGCCCTTTTCCACTATGGTGAACTCAAATGTGGGTCAAAGGTGTGCTCTAAAGAGCCCAGAGCAGGGCGAAGCTTTCCTATGCTCAGCAACAGGAGGGCGTTCTTTGCTCTGAGGCTGGGGAATCCTTGATAATATTGTTCAAATGGCAGCTTCATCACTTATGGGCCACCTCTGCTCACTCTACCCCAGGGACAAGGCAATGTTTCTCTGATGTGCTTTGCTACTGTTTGGACCTTATCATTAGTATTCAGTTTCTTTTTCTTTTTCTTTCAGTTAATTCCATTTTTAAGCATTTTGCCCACTGTTTTGGGTGGAATTGAACTACCCAAAATTCAGGTGTTGGATTGCTCAGAACTTCACCTTATTTGGATATAAGTTTCTTGCAGTGACTAGTTCAGATGAGGTCAGACTGGTATAGGACAGATCTTTAATGGGAAAATTCAGACCCAGACAACCACACTGGGAAAATGAAGCAAAGACACAGAGAAATACGATCTACAAATCAAAGAATGCCAGGGTTACCAGAAGCTAGGAGAGGTATGAAACAGATTCCTCCTCACAGCCCTTAGCAGGAACCACCCATGCTGATACCTTGAGTTTTTTTCAGACTTGTAACCAGCATAACTGTGAGACAACAAATTTATGTTGCTCTGTTAGGAGTCTTGCAGTACTTTGTTAATGCAGCTATAGGAAATTAATACACAAAAGTATACGTTCCTTAAGGGAATGATCTCATTTTATTCACCTGTATGCCTGAAATATTGCTAACATGAGGTAGTTAATAAGTGTTCATTGAGCTTAATTATAAGAGTGGTAAAGAATGAATAGGCAGCCAGACATGGTGACACACACCTGCAATCCCAAAGGCTCAGGAGGCTGAGGCAGGAGGATTGCACGTTCGAAGCCAGCCTCAGCAACTTAGTGAGACCTTATCTCAAAAGTAAAATAAAATAAAATAAAGGGCTGGGGATGCAACTCAGTGGAAGTGCCCCTGGGTTCAAGCTCTGTCATAAAAAATAAATAAATAAATAAAGAAGAGGCAAAAAGCTGATTTATTGGAGGGAAAGGAAAATGGTAACAGGATGATCTCTTTCATTATTGGGAGAGCTGGAGCTAGTTTGGGAGAAGGTGATGATCAAGGGACAGATATTTTAACATGGATAGACAGAGAAAGATGGTTCAAACCTTAAACATAAATCATAAGCATTTGCCATTGTACTTCTGTGGATGCCTGACAATGAAAGGAAGGTAGGCAAGCAGACTCAAAGAAATCAGGCAAGACTCCAGACTGCACTTATTCAGCTAGCCTACCAAGGGACCATAAACTCAAAAATACAGTGTTGTGGTTCAATGCAAAATAGTGCTCTGGAAATAAAAGTTCTTGCAAAAACTGAAAGGCAAATTACAGGCAAGACTATGGGATGCAGAAGATAGGATAGTCTCATGCTAATGGAATTCTTAGGTGTCTCAGGTTTCTGAGACAAATGCAAGGAGGACCTGGAACTGTACCTAAAGCTAACTGCCCTGGTGCTAAAGCCTTAGAGCTCCACTGGTGGGTAAATCTGCTTTGAGAGGATCCTTTAAGAGGACTAGTTTTTATGAAGAATTGTAGTAGAATTCCCACAGTCTTCAATAGAATAACTTGACGCAGTTCATCTATTTTTGATGGCAATTCACATTGGAGTGAAGAACCATAGGGGTAAACCAGTGAGTAAAGCATAAATCTTGAAGTGGCTACTTTTATTCTTTTTTATTCTGAAAGAAATCTGTAGGGGCATTTATTTATTTATTTGTATTTTGAAGTTAGAATTACCTGTCAAAAATTACCTCTGAGGAGTATTGTTCATTCATTCATGACTCTCTCCCAGCCCCTGTCGCCATTCGTGTTTTTGATCCTAGTCTTGAATTGTGGCATGGAACAAACATTAAAATCCGGTTTTCCTTAACACATGAAAAATTCTTCTAAAGTAGAATATAGAATGATGTTGGCCCAAATTGCTTTAATTTACATATATCTAAATGCAAATTTTAGGATTGGATTCTAGAGAAAAATCATAGCTGTCCTACTTGTAACAAGCATTTGCAGTGTAAAAATGTCTAGAGGAAAATAAAGTATGACTAAACCAGATGGACAGTGAAGTGATATAGCTAATAAGAGTTTAAATAAAGTGATTGCTTTTATGATTTTTGTAAGTACCAAGTGAGAGTCACAGAAAACTTGAAAATATAAAAAATTATACAGAAAAAGATCACTCACAAATCTAGTATCTGAAGACCACAGCTGTTGAAGTTGCCCTGTCTTTTTCTCTATGGAATGTCTCATTCATTTTTGTCTTTAAATCAGATTAACTCTAAGTCCCCACCAGCAGGGTTGCAGGAAACTTCATTCATTATTGACTTCAGCATTGGATGGGGGTTAGGTGGAGGAAACTTCTTCCAAAATGTTTTATGTGGCATTTTGCAGTCTAGAATATTCTAGAAAAGGACTTTTTCTTCATTCCACACTGGTCACAACACAGTTAAAGACTTTTGATATGGAGTTCCAGTTGTTATTGTTATTTATTTATGTATGCATTCATTCATTCATTATATGTGTGTGTGTGTGTGTGTGTGTGTGTGTGTTTGTTACGAGGATAATCCAGGGGTATTTTACCACTGAGCTACATCCCCAACCTTCATATATATATATAAATATATTAATAAATTATATAATTATGTATCTTATATAATATACAAAAATATAAATTTTATATCTTATATAATGTATATATTCTTTCCATATATTTTATATGCATTACATATATATGTGTGTGTGTATATATATATATATATATATATAGAGAGAGAGAGAGAGAGAGAGAGAGTTTTGCTAAAATGCTGAGGTTGGCTTCAGACTTGCAATCCTCTTGTGTCAGCCACCTAAGGCACTGGGATCATAGTTGTGTGCCACCATGCCTAGCTAGTTCAGTTTTTAATATTTATACATTTCCCTCCCATCTCCCACCATGCACTTGCACTGTTCCTCCAAAAGTCCTATCAATGGTGCACTGGGTGCCACTGTGGGTACACAAATCATCTCCATTAACTGAGGAACATAAAAAACGTCACAGTCACTTTGCAGTGATGGAAACAGTTCCCATCCTCCAACTAATTCAATTCTCACCTTTTCACCTCCTAAATCACTTACTTTTCAGTCACCCTCACCCTCAGTGGTGCATAATCTCTTCTAGCAGGTAAGTATGGAGATGTGTGTATGGTCTGGAGTGTCTGGGAACTTCTAATTTTGACCCTCTCCAAAATTATCCATTTGGATAAGAGAACCAAAAGAATTGGTGAGTTTTTTTGAACTAGCAAGAAAAAAAAATGAAAAGAAAACCATTATAGTATGAAACAAAATAAAGTAATTCCTTATAAAACTTTTCTGCTATATATGTTTGATATAATTAGAATCATACTATATACACAATACTCAATTTACAATTTTATTTACATAACAACTAAGCATTTTCAATGTTATTAAAAATACTAAGCAAACATGATTAAGAGCCGCATAATGGTGGGGGAGGGGTCGGAGAGGGAGTATAGGGAGGAATCTAGGGGGTAATTCTGATTTAAAAATATATACATAGCATATTGTTACTTTGGATACATTTTTCATTGTACAACAACTAAATTTCTTAATAAAAAAAGAGCTGAATAGTGTTTAAACATAAATATGCATCTATGCACATAATATTAGGAGAGACAGCATAATGTGGGCATAAGAGAAGAAGCTACGGATTTAAACTTTCCGGTTTTAATTCTCAGCTCTGCACTTATTACTAATAAATGCTTGATGCGTTAAGTAACCTTATTGTGCCCTAGTTACCTCATCTGTAAAATGGGGTTGGTAAGAGTTTGCATTTAGGTTGTGATGAAAACTAAAAAGCCAGTCTCTGTAGTGTCCTGAGATGACTGCTGCGTGTTGGAGAAATGCTGACTATCATTTTAACCCATGGTTGTGCTGTGTTGCTAAGATTCTGTGCTGTAGGCAGTGTGCCCTTTGTTGAAATCAGAACTCCACTGTCTATCATCTATGTGACCACTCACTTAACCTCTCTGAGTTTCAGCTTTCCCATCTATAAAATGAAAATAGCAATATATCTTTTCAGGGTTGTTGTTTCCAATTAAATACAACACCAAAGGTGAGCCCCTCCGCAAAATTCCTGGCATAAATTAAGTGTTCAGCACACTGTGACCTAATCTTTCCTTATCCCTTGCGCCTACCACAATGGCTTCTAATAGTGAGTGCTCAAAAAATATCTGTTAAATAGATGTTTTTGATTGAAGAGCTGGATCACAATGTACTAATGTAAATGTAAGTGTTTATAAAATGCCTGGGAGGAAGCACACTGACTTGGTATTAGAAAATCCTGAGGGAGAGCAAGAATGGAGAGTGTCAAAGAAACTGTTTTTTCTGTATTAAAGTTCACAATTAAAACAAATTTATATTTTACTTTTACTATTTAAAATATTATAAATAGATTTTTATAATACCCGTTATTTTTAAAGCAAGAATAAGATCTTGCAGACTGCTGGGATTGGTGGACAAAGTGCTATAGACACCTCCAAGGAGCAAGCAGAGTATCATACATATTCTAGATCTTTCCAAGAGTCTCTAGATCTCACTTTTTCTTCACCTTCCTTTTGAGCTCAAATCTGTAGCACACCAAAACCAAAATTTTTTTTCTGAATGAGTAACTTATATATATATACATATATATATAAATTTATACATATATATATAAAGGTTTTCTCAATTGTCCAAAATGGAAAAAAATAGAGATTATTTTACTATCACGTTCCAAGGGACACAAATCCATCTTGGAGTACTAGCTTAAGTTTTGACACACTGCTCTCCAGGTGAACTGCTTCCATTGTCACATATTCTATTCAAAGCCTCTTCATGTTGAAGCAAAGCAGTGAAAAATTGTTTGGTGTTTCTTTGGGAAAAGAGCTTTGCACAGTTGGCAAGATCATAAATTTCCCAGGGCTTGACGTCTCTCTGTTTGCCCAGGTCTTGCTAACAGCCTCTCTCACATGTGCACCTGGCAGAGAAGGGATTGGTTAGCTCTGCATTAGACCATCTTGAGTGGGTTAGGCCACCCCAACTCATATTTTGGTGGCAGTTGTTCACAGATGAGGGCACCATGCCCAGAGCAGAACATGATGTCCACAGGAGGGGGTCAACCATTCATTCCACTTGCCAGATGATGGATGGAAAGCCCTGGCCATTTGGTGTGCTCACCTTTCTCCTACTGCCAGTTCCCAGTTCAGACCTGCTGGGTAGTCAGCCCATGTCTTCTGCATTATGAATGACCCTCTCCTATGGAGAACCCTGCCATTTGGCTGCAGGTAATTTTGAAGGTGCAGTCTGAAGCCTGGGATATCCACAGGTCTCAGAGAAAGGAGGAATGGACCAGGTGCCAAGCTGGTAGGAAACCCTGTATTCTTCGGCATTTCAGAGTACATGATGCAAAATCCCAGAGGGCACACTATCAAATTGAAAAGGAAAATGGGTTTGATGATCTTGTTATGGCAGGAAAAGCCCAAGTCTAGAAGTCAAACCAATTTTGGTTCAAATCCTGGCATTGCCATTTACAAAGCGGTTTGACTTTTGCCTATGTTCTTTACCTAGAAGATCCTCAGTTCCCTCACTATAAAACAGAGATAAATGTCTACTCCCATTGTAAAGCAAGAATAAGATCTTGCAGACTCCTGGGATTGGTGGACAGTCACAGTGCTATAGACTCCTCCAAGGAGCAAGCAGGGTGCTTGTGAATGGTCTTGGGTTTGATCCCCAGCATTGCAAATAAATAAATAAATAAATAAATCTACCCCAAAGACTTTGGAGGGAAGAGTCATAACATGAATTGGATAGCACTGGGTAGACATTCAGCAATGACAATTGTAATCATAAGTGGCTTTCATGTGCACTCAGAGGAGATGCTGCTGCTCAGTTTCAGCTTCTCAGCAACTGGATGTCTGCTAAATGTCAACCAACTTGTTGATTTAATAACAGATTTAAAGTGGTATTATAGTTAGAACACATTTATGAAAAAATTCTTATTAATTTAGCATTAATAATTTAATAACTTAAACTGTTGACTTAACAAATAATTTAAATATTTTAAATAGCTTAACCCCAATAAGATACCACTTTGCACCCACTAGGATGGTAAAAATCAAAATAACAGAAAATAACAAGAGCTGTTGAGAAAGGGAAGGAATCAGACCCCGTGTACATTGCTCTTAGGAACGTACAGGGTGCAACTATCACACACACACAAAAGAGAACACTAAACATGTTGCTATCTTATGACCCAGTGATTCCACTCTTAGGTCAATAGTCAAAAGAACTGCAAACAATGCCCAAGCCAATGCTCACAGGTTAGTGTTCTCTGCAGCATATTCACAATAGCCAAAAGGTGGAAATAACTCAACTGTTCATGACAGATGAATGGTTGAACACAATCTAGATGCATACAATGGGTTATTAGTCAACCATGAAAATAAATAAAGTTCTTATGTGCTACAATGTGGATTAAACTAGAAAATGTTATGCAAAGCAAAATTAGCAGACACAAAATGATAAATATTGTGATTCCACTGATATGAAATGCATAGAACAGATCAATCTGTAGAAACACAAAGCATGTTAGCATTGCTAGAGGATGAGGAGAAGGGAGAACAGTAAGTTGTTGCTTAATGGGTACAGAGATGCTGTTTGGGATAACAAAATAATTTTGGAAATCCACAGTGGTAAAGGTTACACATTATCGTGCATGTAATTAATGCTGCTGAATGGTGCACATAAAATAGCTGAAATGGCAAATTTTGTTATATATATTTTACCATAATAAAAATATTTTACAAGGCAAATAAACATATAGCCTCTAGATAAAATGCATTTTTGGATACGTGACACGTTCACAAAGTTCAAAAATAGAGGCCCTATACTTGAGAGTTCTTATTCCTCTCCTCTGTCACATGTTATCTCCCTCACACTCCTGACATGTAACCCCTGTTCCTTCTTTCGTATGTATGTTTTCAATCTATCTTTATGCAACTAGAGCAAGAATAAATATAAATTCTTATTTCTTCTTTTTCATACATGCACTTATTAATGTATATGCACTGTTCTATGATTTCATTTTTCTCTTTAGAGATACAACCAAGAGATATTCCCAGCATTTAAAGAACTAATCTTTTCTTAATACTGCTGTATCATATTCCATTGTATGGATATACCCTAGTTAACAAAATCAGTCCTTTAGTGGTTGTTTTGAAGTCTTGGTATTTACAGAGTTCTGCGAAGAAGAACTTTATATATTTGTCATTTAGATATGTATTTTTTCTGTAGGATCCATTTCTAAGATGAGGATTGCTGAAACCAAAGGACATATGTATTTGCCATTCCAATAGTTATTTCTAATGCCCTTCCACCAGGTTTATACCTACCAACTACTTTATGAGGGCATCTATTTGCTCAAAGTTTCACCAAAGAGATGCGTTAATTCCTATTTGCCCATGTTGTTAGTTAAAAAAAACGGTAACTGACATGTTTTTCAACTTAATTTCCATTTATATTACTCTAAGTATTAGTATCGTTGATCCCTCTTACATATGCCCAGAGGTTATTCAAATTTATTTTTCTATTGATCTAAAAATTTCCAGAATCCAATAGAATGGATGGCTAATGTCATTGTATCAGACTGGGACAAGAGGCAGGGGAGATAATTGGTGGAAGAGTCCAAGGCTCCAATCTCCATTCCCAGGAAGCGCTGCCTAAGCCACAGCATCTTCCTTGGGCAGCCGTTTTTTCCTAGTAGGTAGGAGAGACTGCTTTTGACTGGAGCACCGTGAGGTTCCAGGGAGAAGACAGTTTGCCTTTTGTGTGTGCTGGATCACAATTAGTATGAAAAGTGGACTGTGAGTCAATAGCCTAATAAAACCACCTTGTCTGTCTGTGCCCTACCAACCTTTTCATGCAATTTCCAAAGAGCTGCCTGTGAAAATCTCCTTAAGAAAGACGATCACCTGAGCTTGCAGATTTCGTACTATATAGCTCTACAGCTTCTTAGGAGAAACCACAAAGCCATCCAATCATTCCCTTTGAGATGTGAATAAATAACAGCAATGCCACATAAATAGCATCAGTTGGCTGTGGGGCCAAGCAGTCATTTCCGGGAGAGACATGTGGCTTTCCAAGGGTGCAGCAAATGATTGTACTAAAAAATTCCAAAGATAGCAGAATTCAAATGGGTGGATTTTGTCATTAAGCTGCCTGCAGGTGTTTCATTTAGATCAATTGCTACATTTGCAAAACCCAGAAGGAGAAGAGTGAGTTTGTGCTTAATTCATTGGATCCCAGAAGAAAATAGGCTTTTTTTTTCTTTCCCATGACAAACTGGAATTTGCCTCAGATGAGCTTGACATATTGCCAGCTTGTGGTCTAACTTTGTCTGAGAATGTCACTCCACTCTCCCAGATTCCTCTGGATCAGAGGCCAAACGGAAAAAGAATGGGGCTTTTTCTAAGACTGCTGGATGATATCTTCCCCACAATCCATCCTGATGTGTCACTGCGAGTGCCAGGGAACCAGGGTCAGAGAGAAAAACAAAGAAGTATTCTCGAACCCAGAAATGGCTGCTCATAAGAAGAAATAACCAAGGGACATGATAGATTCAGGACACCTCTCACCAACTGGGGCTGGATCAGCATTTCTAAGTTTTTAACCAAGAAATATTGATTTATGTTTATTATGCTTTATGGCACTTTAGAGCAATTTATAACACTTACATTAAGGAATGGATGGGCTGGGAGAAAAGCCAATATGGGCATGAAAAAAGATGAAGTGCTGTCAGGAACAGTAACTTTCAAGCATTGGGTGCAGTTTCTTGCTTTTGCTTTTTATCCAAACTATTTAACATGAAACAAGAAAATGATTATTGATTTTGTTACACAAACAAAAGCAGGTTTAGTTGAACAAATGTAAAAGAATTTTTAAAACACATACATACGCACCTACCAACCGTTAAAACAATGCATAAATAAAGTCCTTCTCTATACACTTATTTGAAAATACATTTAAATAATGCAATTAAGTAAAATAAAGGGAACAAATAAAACTATATAAAACGTGGGTTGTTATTTCACCTATGAGTTATTTCATTAAAACAAGAAAGGATAGCAAAATACCATGGATCTCTGTCAGGATAGTAAATTTTGGTAAGTCAGTAAAGACTTCAGAGATTAGAGATATTTTTTTTTTGCACACATTCCACAATAGCAGTTCCAGGATTTTAGCATTAAGTAAACAAATGGAAATTGGAAACTGGTCTTAAAAGATGACAGTAGTGTGTATTGAAAAATATATTTTTACAGTTGTAGAAGTTGTATATTCTTCCTGTGATAATTAATATTATAAATAGTCATTATTAGAAAATACTTCAAGAGCCAGAAAGTTGCTAAAAACATTTATTTAACTAGCTTTCTTTATCATGAGCATTTTTAAATGGTGAGACATTTTTGATGAATCCAGTCTGAGATAAGAATAAAGTAGAAGTTCAAAGTAAGGTGGGCTACAGTACAAAAATTTAGGATGGGCACAATTTTTAATAATGTTAATTTGGATTTTTCCTTTAGGAGAATGTCTATGGGTCTAGAGAAATATTATGTGTGTTACTGAAAAATTTATTTGAAAGCCTTAAGGAAAATGAACAGATGATCTGAGGAGATGCATTTCAAAGAAAATGAGGTTAACATGAGATATAAAGCTTGGGTTTGGTGGATGAGTTTTGGAATAAGGACTCTGATGGCCAGAAGCAGAAATAACATTAGCAGGTAGAATAACGCTAGTATAGGGTGCCGAAGGAAAGAGGTAATGGGACTTCATGCATGTGAAGAAACGAAAAATGGAAGAGAAAATGCTCAATAAAGGGTAAAAGAAAGGACATGAAGAGTAAGCCTCAACAGAAATGTTTTCAAATTGATTTGTGGAAATATCTATCCTATAACAGGTAAATAAATGGAAACATGGAAGAATGTATTTCCCCAATTATGGAAGATCATGATTTTTTCTAATCCAGTAGCTACGGTGTGTTCCACTTACTGGCTCCTACCATAAAATTTAGGTTGACATTCAGGTCCCTCCAAAGCTTGTCCTAATCTAACTCTCTAATGATATCTCCTCAAACTGCAACATTTCAGGCAATTTATTCTAACTATCCTCAAAAGGACCCTATTGATTAGGTGACAGGTATTAAATGACTGATTATCAAGTGATATTTGGATATTTCCTCCAGTGTCAGCTTCCCACTCTCTCCTTCAGTCCCTGAACCTTTCATCATTCATAAAAACACACTTCTTTGGACTGATCCTGGGGTGATGTTCTTGCTTAGGCATGATATTCTTGTAAGCCTAGATTCATTAAACAGATCAGGACTTTGTCTAGACAAATGATGACGAGCCCTTGATCTAAGGCACCTTGCTGGAGGAAGGACACCAGCCTAATGGCTTTCAGAGTTGCTAAGGGATGTCTGAGTGTCTGCCTTCCATTCAACGCCCTTCCAGATCCAGACAAGGTTGTAGGTGCCACGAATACCCAATAATTAATCCACCAGAGAAGCAAGAAGAGGTTGTTGCACCCAGATAATGAGTTGTGCTTAGCTTGGTCTAAGTGAACACGTAAGATAGAATAGACAGAAAAATTCTCCTTCAGGGAAGAAAATAATTTCTGCCAATGCACTGAAAACCAGGTGTGAAAAAATCCTAACCAATAATATGCTACTTCAGCAGAGTCCAAAGATGGTTTCTTGAGTGGGGTAGCCTGGGCTCAGGTTACAAAGGGAGGATGGTGGCCCTGACACAGTGAGACCTGCATAGTTGCTTCAGAGATGGCTGATGGTGGACAGTAAGAACATAGAGAAAGCAAGTGACAGGTGAAGGAACACCGCACCAAACTCAGAGAGCAGGAGTCCAAGAGTGATGGTGGCTGTCAAAGAGGCTAAAAGAGAGAGTTGGATCCTATGCATGAGTGCCTGAGAACAGACAGAAACTGCTGAGGGAACTGGGATCCAGCGGAGGAGACACCACAACACAGAGGACAGCATTCTTTTATCACCAAGGGTTATCTCAGTTCTTTCCTTTCATCATATTTAGTCTTCTCATGCCATTGGCACATGTTATGTATAATTGTTTTTAAAAAAATGGTGCTTGGGGTTGGAGTGGTGGCTCAGTGGTTGGAGTGCTTGACTGGAATGTGTGAGGACCCAGGTTTATATCCCAGCACCACATACACAACTAAGTATTAGAGAAACAAAGGCCAGATGAATAAATAAATAAAAATCATCCTCTCTGTCTCTGTCTCTCTTTAAAGGAAAACAATGGTGCTTAACCTAAACTAATTATTATCTGTCTTATTAGAACATGTGGTTTATAGACAGAATTCTTTTTTTCCCTTCAGTAGTATGAGTTGCTTCTCCTTTTTCTCCATCTTTGTACCCAGAGATGTATTTTAGGCACGATCTCAGTTTGTATCAAAGAATGCCAATCTCTAACTTCTTTGCCAAAGAAAATCTTGCCAAATTGAAATCAGTTTTGAAAAAACCAAAGATAAATGTAAGTGTCTTAAAGGTTTAATTGTATTATTTCCCTCTTTATCTTTTGATTACTTTGACAGATGGGACTTTCACAATATTCTCATTGTTCGGCTGGAAGCCCCACAAAGAAGCTGTAACCTGAACCCTTGTCCTGAGGCCACCCGATGGCCCTCTCCATCCAATGGTGTCTGTGGACCCCAGTGGAGAGGTAGGTAAAGAGTTATTAAGTCAGTTGAAATTGATTTTAGCACACTGAAGAGTGGTTGGGCCATTTCAGGCCATAGCAGTGTGGCAGAATGCCCAACTACCTACGTCAAGCAGTGTTTATAAATTAGAAATTACCAGCCATTTGGTTCCTTGCTGATCAGTCAGAGTCCCTGGAAGACTGTGCAGACATGCCTGGGGCAGAGTTGTTATTGGACCAAACAAAGCATAGCTCTTGGTTAATCAGTCACGATTTGTCTACCTGGTGGTATTATTGGAAGAGCTTTGGATGTGTATGTCTCTTCAATTGCAGCGCTATGTGGATAATTATTCCAACTAAAAGCAACCATTAAAATAGTACTTCTGTAGTTTTCTGGCCAAGTGCAGAGAACTGATCATAAAATTCAAAGACAAATAACCCTGTATGATTATGTCTAGATGTGTTTCACTCATCTAGTTTAAAATAAAGGTTTTTGAGCACCTACTATGAGCTCCCTCACTTTTTATTGAGTTATTACTTGAGACTATATTAAATCTTGTATGATGTTAACAGGTTTAATTTTCACAACAGCCCTAGGAAGAAATTATGCCTAATGATCCCATTTTATAGTCGAAGAAACTGGAACTGAGAGTTGAGCAAGTTTCCCAAGGGCCTCACAGCTGAAAAACCATGGAGCTGTAACAGGAACACGGTAGACAAGAGTTCATTCTTGGCTCTTAGCTAATGACCACAACTACCTTAGGATCTGCTTAGGATTTCTGAGAATCTCTCTTGACCAGGTCCAGGAAATCTCTACAAGCTCAACTTCTCCTCCTTAGGCTCACTGGAGGAGACCTTAGTCTGAAATAAACATTGCTCACTAGCTGCCTCCCATCCTTGGGTCAACCAAGTGTCCCACCCACCCATAGATAGCGTAGGCTAAGGTCAAGTCACATCTCAGTTTCTCTTTCTTCCCATCATCTAGAAAATCAGTTCTACCATGGCTTTTCTGTTTACTTCACAGACTGAGAGCAGGTCAATGCAAATGCTTTGGGATATTTGGAAAACTGGGAGGAATAAAATGAAGGGAAAGGGGGAAAAAAGAATAGTTTGACCAAAGGAAAAATAGCTAGACATAAACAATAAAACGAAATGTGGCCCATTGATGTACATGCTTATCTTCCAAAAGTCCCCAAATGTCAAGAATAAAGAGAAAAGGGTCAAAAAGTACACGAGCCGTCATCAAGTGTAACTCACACAGAATTGAGTCTTCTGGGAAATTATATGACTGATGGAGAGAAGCCAAGAGCAGACCACAAAACCCTGAAAAGACTCAGGGACTAGAAGTCCCACCAGCTCAAAAAGAAGAAGCCGAAAGGTGGTGGATGCAGATGGATTGAATTAAAAGTGTAGGAAATAGCTGTAGTCCCAGATGCCTTTTTACATACTATACAGCCCATCAGCTGCCCCTCTCCCTGACTCTGGAGAAACAAGAAGGTTACATTCCCATTCCCATCAAAGGAAATCTCTGGAGAGGTGGACACCAGGTACAGAGACCATAGATGGGAGGCCAGCACTGAAAATGAAGGCATTTGGTGATTAAGCACACTCTAAATGGTAAGACACTCTCACCCTTTTTTCTCCCTTCTGCAGAAGGATACAGATTTCAGGCTGCCAGAATTACATCTCATTTGGCAGAAAAATGAAGGATCAGCTGTAGCAGAATTTACTAGACCTAGATAAAACATTTGCAGTCAATGAGCCTGGCCTCTTTCAGTTTGTTACCTACTTTTCAGAGCTGAAGCCTAAAATTTTGTGATATCTAGTCATTTGAAAAAAGCTGCTATCGTTAAATATGGAATTCTGGATACAAGGGAAAAAATAATTTAAAAGAAACAAGAAAGGTGAAAAACATTAGATTTTAATTAATATAATTGGATTACTAAAAGACAAAGTTGCATTTTTAAAAAAGAAAAGAAGATAATTTAGGACATCTCTTGGATAAGAGAATTAACAGAAGAAGAAATTAAAAATAAATGATAAAATGATAATAATATTAGAGATCAGTATATTCAACAGACAAAATAATCAGAGCTTCACAAAATGAGAAAATGAAAAATGAAGAATAGGACATAGGAAATAATAAAAGAAAATTTCCTAGATCTCCAGGTACAAGTTCTAAAATACTTCCTGCATATAGTAAGAAATTGATAAATATTTGGAGCACAGATTTTAAATAAGTCATTTGCATATATTGCAATGAATGAAAAGAACCCTACCAGGAACATCTGAGACAAAAAGAATATCTTGAAAATTTGCCAATAAGAATCAGCATCAAAATGATTTTAAGACTTTCCAATAGCCTCCCTATATACTAGAATTCAACAGTTAAGAACCTTATAAATTTTGGGGGAAAATGATTCACAACATAGAATTCTGTTCTACACCAAATTAAAAATCAGTTATAAGGGTAGAGTAAAAATATCTCCAGACATGCAAAAAAACTCAAAGTAATCATCTACCCCCCAAACCCCACTCTTAGCCTGAGACATGCTGCTTTTCTGGGAGGATGCTGATGTGTGAGTTCTAAACAAGGGCTCTAGACAAATGAGCCAGGAACTGGGATCCAATGTGGGAGAAAATCTAAGGGAATTCCCAGGATGAAGATGAAGGAAAGTCCCAACAAAATAACGGCTTGAGGGCTGGCAAGGCAACACAATCAGTCCAGATTAGAATGGGAAAATAGAGGATCCCAGGAGCAGTATCATCAAGAAAACCATAAAATCTGTATGCCTGATTGTGTTTATAGGGGTTTAGAGTTCAGTGGGACAGATTACAGAAGCATTAATGATAGCTACAAGAAAACCAATTAGGCAATTATTAAATGTAGGAAAAACAAAGAGTTACATAGGAAAGGAAGTTTAGCCATGTTTTCCACAAGATTTAATATGAACAAAAACGTAATTTAAATATAACAATGTAGTGGTTTTTAAAGTTCTCATGGAACTATCACGGACACATAAAGTATGTGTGTTGGCTTCCATGTATTAATACATAAATACTAGTCTTCTGTAGAAAGACTAAATAGACAACTGATAAAATTGAAAAAAGTTTAGAGGTAGCAGTATATGCATGTTATTTAGAAATAGGGGGTAAATGATGGAAGAGAAATAAAGTGATCATTTTGTGGGAGTAAGGCACTTTTCTTTCATTGAAAGAGTCACACCACTGGACATACACAGATGGAAATAAAGTTTAGATTAGAGAGAGAAAGAGACAGAGGTAAGAACAAGAAGCAGGCAGGCAGAGGGGAAGGAAGGGAAGTAAGGGAAAGGGAGGGAAGGAATATAATGCATCATTAGAAAGCATCGGATGCCAGTACTCAGTACTTTGGGATCCAAAGTATGAAGTGAACAGGGAGCAAGGTCTCACACATGGGGTGAAATGGAAAGGACAGGAAGGTTTAGACAAGTGGGGAAGACTAAAGTGGAAGGCACAATGTGATGTGAATTCAGTTGGAGCCCACAGAAAGATGCCTTCACAGGAGATGGGAAGACACCCACTAGATCTGGTCATTCTTGAAGCTGAGTGATTGTGTGGAGGAGCTCCACCTTTCAGACATTGAAAATTTCCTAGTTTAAAAGAAGAAAGTGGTACTCTTGAAATAGATGTAACCCTATGCCATGGGCAAAAGACTTTCTAACAGAAGATGAACATGTTCACATTTGATTACTGACTGATGTTCCCCATAAGTGCAATGGCACACTGGGTGATGGGCAGAGTGTGAGAGGAACATCACACCCCTCCTGATCCCTTGGCTGAGTAATTCCGTATTTCCTGTTTCAGCTCCCTGATCCACACTCCTGAGCCTGACCCCAGAGGGATCAGAAACAATAGCAAGTGAGTAGAGAGAAGGCAGTGTGTCTGTCCAGGCCCCTCATGGCACAGGTTTCCAGGCATAATGCAGTAAGTATTAGGCTGTGAGGGGGAGGGGCACTAGGCGGACATGAGTTTCGAGATTTGATCATGACTCTGAACAACTGATTTCAATTGATAAAATGAGATCATAGATATATCTATGTCTGGATAAGTTTTTATCATATGAATACTTGAGGTTTTATCCAACTGATAGGAAAGAACTTTGCAGGTCAAGAAACCAAGTTACTTTCTGTATTCAGCTGGTACGTTAATGTCATGATGAAATGATTTCATTATGTTTAATGGAGGCATATTACAACTATCTGTTAGAAGAAATGTAGATGAATCAGATATTATCTATTGTTGTATCTGCTAGAGATTATGCTTTAATACTTAAATATTAACCAGGCTAATAGAAGCATAATATCATGTACCTAAGAGCAATTCAAAAAAGCCTAAAAAAATTTAACACAATAAACAGAGAAAGTCAAACAACTTTGAAATGATATATTGCTTTGACAGAATTAACTGCATTCTGAGTTTACTGAATCTAGTTTCACTTGAAAGTAGTTTATATTGATTCACACATTAGAATGTTTCAAATGCACTTATATACATTCATTTTTTAGAATATTCAGAGTTTCACAAAGTCCTCAGGAACACAATAGTCTTTATTTGGAATTTCCACCATTTGTTAACAATAGTTATTGGAAAACTTTCATGGCTTTGGTTAGGACATTTCATCATTAATAAAATGTGTCTTCTTCCTGTTAATGTCACTTCCCATTTCCTATCCCACTCAGCCAGCCCTAGGCACCCTGCTCTGTCTCTACAGATTGGCTTATTCAGAATTTCATATAAATGGATCATATAACATGTAAGTTTTGGTGACTAGCTGATTTCACTTGGCATAATATTTTCCAGATTCAGCTCTGTTAAATGTGTATAGGTTATCTCATTCTTTTTAACTGCTGAATATTATTCTCTTGTATTGATATACCATGTTTTCTTTAGTTGATGGACATTTGGGCTATTTCTGCTTTATGGGTATCATGAATAATACTGCTAAGAGCATGTTTGCACATATTTTTCTGTGGACATATATTTTTATTTCTTGTATATATACTTAGAATTCAAAGTACTGGGTCACAGTGGAGTTAATTTAATGAAGAAATTTTAAGCTATTTTCCAAAGAGGTTGCATCACTTTTTATTTCCACCAGCAATGAGTGAGAGTTCCAATTTTTCCATATTCTCACTAATGTTTGTTATTTTTCTTTTTTTGTTGATTTTATTATAGCCATGGAAGCATAGAGTTGTTTGCATCATAGCTATAATTTTCATTTCCCAGTAACTAACATTTAGTATTTTTACTTGCTTATTGGTCATTCTACATCTGCTTTAGAAAAAATGTCTATCCAAATCCTTTGCCTGTTTTTAAATTGGATTATTTGTCTGTTTTTATTCATTTGTGTGAGGTTTTATATAATCTATAAACCAGTCCATTATCAGATATCATTTGCAGGACAAAAGTTTTTTGATTCTGATGTGGTCCAATTTATCTTTTATTTCTTTTGTTGCTTATTCCTGTAAGGGTAAGGGATGTTCTGGGAAGCTTCAATGCTAAATAAGTACAGCTTGTGACCTTAATGAATGTGTATTACAAAGGATGCTACCACTGGTTTGATAAAGGTAAAGGATATTATGTTCAAGGTTGATAGTTTCATTTAAGACAGTCCCCCACACTTCTAGGCTTGGCTAACACTAGACATTCTTCAACTTTTTTTCCTCCTAACACCCACCCATATATCACCACCATATATCAATGATCTTATTGTAGTGGTCTGATCGCAGTTGTATAGATGAGGAAATGGGTAAAAGATGAAGTTAAGAATTGAACGACTACTCTGTGTCAGGAGGTCTAATACATGCATTCTCTCATCACTTCATAACATCATGTTGAACATCATGTTGAACATCATTACTAACCATATCTTAAAAAGACACAGAAGCTAAGGATCAAAAGCAAACAATTCTTTAAATTTATACAAGCAATTGTTGTGGAACTCGTATTTGAACCCAAATCTAACTCCAAAGCTGGAAAGATTTGGTATTATTTGCTGTATTAATAGTGGGTTTAGAACTAGGTGATGATTTTTTAGAGCGGATAATAACCCTTTACACTCTGAGTTCCATCATTTCATTTTCAAAGGATCTCCAGGTGATGATTCAAGTTTATAATTTATATTTCATATGTAATTGATATAACTAAGAAAGCTTTTTAGAAGACTCATTGGGAAGAAATAATGAAAGTAAGATGAATTTCTTTTCAGGTCTACGTGTATCTCTTTTTTACCTCCTCTGTCCTTTGGTGCTGGAGGTTAAACTCAGGATCTAAAGCATGATAAGCAGGTGCTCTACAATTGAGCCACACCCTCAGCCCTATCTGTGTGTCTCAATGAGTGCTTGAAAGTAGAGGACTTCACCATGCAACTCTTAACCACTCTTAGAGGATTTGCATCAGGCTATTAAATATATAGAAATTGCACATTGACACAGTACCTCTTGAAGAGAATGGTGACTTTTTAATAGAGAGAAATATTAGGAACTAGACTTGTTCCTAATATTGTTTCTAGAACTGTAATTAAATGTAAAGGAGAAGATTTTATATTAATCATTTATATTGTAAAATAAAACACATAAAAAGTATGAAACATAAGGCATGATTTTTTTAAAGAATGTGAATATGATATCAGTATCATAAGCAATACAGGAAACTTTGAGTCTACACACTGAAATGAGACAGTGAAAGCCATAGTACTTCAACTGAAAAATATTTCTCTGATATGTCATCATGATGAGACAGTTATTAATTTATTAGTTATTAATTTCTCATAAGAAGGATCAGAACTGACTCTCAGGGAAGATGAACTCTAGACTTCATACATGCATTAGGAAAAGTCAGCACACATGATCTAATGTAAACTTCACAATAATCCTGCAGGCCATTAATTATTAGCCCTCTTACAGGTTCGGAAACTGAAGCTCAGAAAGATCATGTAAGTGGTCTCAGACTCAGAGGTGGTGAGGTTATAGAAGGAAGTTCAGGTTGAAATCAGGCCTCATCACCCATGCTTCCTCCACTGGACTTCCCCCATGTCTCAGGATTCCTGGCCTCCAGCCCTTCACTTCAAGCCGCCTCTAGATGAAAAGTTATAAAAGACAGTGAATGCTTACATCAAGATTTTAGTCCTCTTCAGTAAGAATCAATTTTTCAAGACCTGGAGCATACTCAAAAGCTACACTTTTGGATGACACTAGTATAATCACCCAGAGTGTGTCTTCCCTGAAAGGGAAGAATTGGCACAATAGTAAGCCCCTTTTTCTGATGGCCAGTGTTTCCTAAGGGTAATATTTCACCCTACATTCACTGAGAAGCCATGTGATATGTCAAATAAACTTTGACACCAAGATCTGACCTTCCCATGGACTATTTAATGCATACCCATGAACATCGAACATTCTATTTGGATCTTAAACAAAAAAAGAGTGTGACATCATTGGTAAAATTCTAAGAAATCAAATTATCCTGTTATTAATCTTATCTTGAAATCATTCACATTTTTATTGTGATAGATGTGTGTGTATAGTGAAAGAAAATCCAGCATAGCCTGTAAAATTTTCTTAATGATCTACGAAAGAACTGAAGTCTGAGAGCAATTTAGAAATCAAGTCTGTGGACATAAATGTATTATGTCACTTGAGGAGATGAGTTCCTTCTTCAGGAGTGTCTTGAACAGAAACTTGGAGTGACAGGAAGCCAACCAGGGACTATTCTGAGCTGGACACTTCCTAAAGACCTCCTGGAAGAATCTCAGTCATTACAACATCATTGTGTCTTGGGATCATCACATTTAGGTACTTTCCTCAGAAAGCATCAGTGTCCTTGGTTTTCTGCTTTCTCTTTCTTGCTGTGGTCCCTTCTACATTTGTTTCCCCATTCTTCAGTGTTAAATAAGGTTTTTGAAAACAGACTAAATGGTGCCTTGTCTTTCCCTACAGAAGCTCCTCTCAATGTCTTCCCTTCCCCAGCTTGCACCAGGCTGCCATTATTCATAGGTAGGGAAGTTGACCTCCAATGATAAAGGCCAATCAAAGTCTGGGCTAACATGGAAGGGAACTCTAACTGGATCTTTTCACTGTCACTCACCCAGCTTTGCTCATCGTTGTTGACCTAGGCAGCTCTCTGTAGCTGAGCCCAGATCTGAAGGGACCGCTGGCTGGAAGCTATCTGCAGACCACCTGCCCCAAGCTTGGAAGTACATTCTTCCCTGCAGGAGGATCTGAGTGGCACATCTAAATGACCACAACTCCAATGCCACTCTACAAAATGTACTCTTCCTTGCCACACACTAATTGATGCTTACTGAAACATCACCTTCTAAGCATTAATTTTAATGCAAATATTCCTGAGAAGCAATCCTTTCCATCATTACTGACTATTGATTTCTTGGTGAAGCAGTTTCTTCCCTTTCTTAAGAGAAGATTTAAGGAACTATCATCGAACAGGTGCCAGAAGGTGGTGTCATGGGTTGTGGGGTGCAAAAACAAATCAGGGCCTTCTCTTTCCTTTTTATATGGGGAGACCAAGGGCACAAGAAGTTAGGAGGCCTGGGTAAACCCTCTAACTGGCAAAGTCAGAATATAGCCTCCTCCTCTGAGCTCTTCTCTCTTCTTACCCAGTTATTTTGAGAATTGTAGGAACTTTGCCAGCACAGACTGGATATTTCTCTTTCAGTGTGCAAAATGGTACCTGCATGCTGCAAGTCATTTGGGCATCACTTGTAAACAGAACAGAGCTGCAGTGCCAGGGAGTGAACTCATTGCTATGCTTGTGTAGGCTGTGAGGAGTAATGGTTGACTAGTGTGGGAAAAACACAAAAACAAGAGCTCTCCAGCCTCTTTAAATCATCGCTCAGGTGGGAATAATGAATCCTGCTTGCTTTTTTTCCCAGAGTGGCTGTGAAATTTAAGAAGAAAGAGGTAGAGTGTATAGTATATTATTATTTTACAACAGGCAAGTACTTATTTTAAAAATCCCTTTAGAACCTGTGATAATTAAAATATTAAAGAGCGAGCACTGCCTGGGTTTCAACCAATCTCCTGGAGACTCAGTAGTAAATGCTCATCCAGCCCTAAACCATTAGTGTCTATTGGGGGAAAACCAGACTTACCTTTAGGGCCAAGATCCCAAATCCCCCACACATACATCCTCATCAGTGTTATATTTGCTGGAATGTGTTTATCTAAATGAAGTCTACTGGGATGAGAAATTGCTTTGTTTTTACTTATTAGTTTTATCTTATTAAGAGCAATTCCTATCCAGTGGACTATTTCTTGTCTGACATTTTTTTTCCTGGGCTGTTGACTCCTTCACACACCTTTTTTGTTGTTGTTGTTTGTTTGTTTGTTTTGATACAGTATCTCCTATTTTGCCTTGGCTTGTCTTAAACTCATTAGCTTGAAAGATTCTCCTGCCCCCGTCCCTCAATTAGATGAAACTACAGCACACACCACTTTGCCCAGCTTCAATGTTCTTTTTTTTTTCTTTTTTTAAAAAAAGAAGGACAGTTGGTGGGGGCAGACAGAATCAATTTTTATTGAGTTTTTCACATGGCTTTCATTGCTCTGACACTTAGTTTTGTACATGGGTGCTGAGGTTTGAACCTGTGTATTTGCGCATGCCAGGCAAGCGACATAACCACCAAGCCACTGCTCTAGCCCCTTCAATGTTCTTTTTAATTGAACATTGGATATACTTGAGATGCCTATAGGTTTAAAATCAGTTTTAGCACATAAACATTTGGAACAAAAAAGATGCTCTGATAAAAGCAAAAACAACCACAAATCACCATCAATTGCAACAAAAACAACAGATTATGTATAAAGCAGGAGGCAAAGAAAAATGGTAATAAATAGCCCAAAGCCAAGGAATCTGAAGAAAAGGTCCTGACTATTGCACTGGATGCTGATCCCTCAATAATTATGGAACTTAGCAACCTGAGAAAGACACCTTGGTCATGCTTCCACCCTTGGGCTCATGCCAGCTGGGGGCCCAGGGCTGGTTTAAATTCTAGCAAGAATCTCATACCAATGCAAATGTTTACATAATACAAGGTATTTTCTTGGCTCTGAGAACTCTTTTAGAGTTCACCTGTCTGTAAAATCGTGTTTAAATTTGGGGTATTGCCTTTTGAGATTGTTCCATATTGATGCGTTTGCAGTGATTCCGGTTTTCTTTTTCTTTTTGAAATAGTAATTACCCAACCTTAGCATTTCATTCATTTATATTTAATGAACAGGAAATAGAGTGAGGAGGAACGACAACTCAAAGGCCAAGTCTGGCTGTATGCATCCCTAAATAATAACACTAATGCTAAGGACTGATCTGTGAGGAATGATTATCATATTGTCCTTCATTTAAAATTGCAGCAGTGTGTATACCCTGTTGAGAGCAGGGCCAATGCAGTGACTTGCTTTTCCAGTGGTGCTAGACTCTCCTGCCCCTTCCTGACCTCTCAATGAGAGCCCTGAAAGAAGTTAGGAGGCCAGAGAGGAAATGCATTGTTCTGGCCTCGTTAACACAGTGCTGGAACCAAGGGAGGAAAATGCTTTGCAATAGCAATTCCCTTTCCAATTCTCAACCAAGGGTGATCTAGAAAAATTGTGTATGGACTTGGTGCCAACTAAGGTAAACAATAAGAAAAGAGCAATTCCCTTGTCAATGAAAAATGAGAAATCTCAAACTGGAGGTGGGGGTGGAATCAAGCTTTGAAAAAGGAGGGGGTCTTTCAAAGTTTTCAAAATAAATAAAACTTGAGTGAATGTGGCATTGAATGTATAAATATAAGCACTTAACTTTCAGTTTAAGTTTGCAACTCACATTCTATGGAAAACCTTTTCTTGGAAAGATATATTTTCCTTCTTTCTCTATCATTTGGATGGAGAAGTTTTCTTCCTTCTAGATACATACATTCATCTGTCATTCATTCCTTCATCAAGCACAATTGGTGGTGTATAATAAAAAGTTGTTGTTACTATTCTCAAGGAGTTAATGATGTGTGAAGGACATGTCATTGATTAGTGCATCAGTATGACTTTTTGAAAGATGAGTAAATGGGGGCTGGAGTGGTAGCTCAGGGGTTACAGTGCTTGCCTGGCATGTGTTAGGACACAGGTTCGAATCCCAGCACTACATACATTACTAAGTAACAGAGCAACAAAAGCTACATTAAAAACTAAATAAAGATTGATTCTCTGTCTCTTAAAAAAATATATATGTGGATATATATGTATTTTTTAAGAGAGAGAATCAATATATATGTATTGAATATATGATATATATGAAATATACATTGATATATATGAAAAAAGGAAGATGAGTAAATGAACACACATTCTCCTTCTGGTCAGCTGAGTGTCACAAAATGCTTCAAAAAATCAGGCCCAATCTCCATCTATAGTACAGCCTAACCACATTTCTTTTCAAAGTGATGACCTTTCTATGATGCGTGAGTTTTTCGGAATGTAGTTCTCACTACCTAGGGATCGTTGATACCTCTACATCTGCAAACACAGGGATGAGTACCACAATAAAAAAATATAATTTTCCTTTTTGTCAAAGAATGCATACAATCAGTTGAATGATTTGTCATTTCAAAAATATGTAAGTCATGTTCACAGAGATTTAAAACAAAATATCTTGACCATTCTAAAGTAATGTAAGTGCTAAAATGCATGCTGAGTAACTTCAGGATTTTTGCAGGGTGCGGGATAATTGTGCAATTTAAATGGTCTTTAATTTTTAAATGTGTTTTTGGCCAACACATTTAATGTTGAAAAATGGCTATTCAGCATGCAGGAGATAGAAGTACTTTACAAAAGAATTTTTATTATAAAGTGGCATGCATTTTAAAAATTGTTATTTACACAAAGGGCCCTAATGGCTATTATGGCTTATCAGATCAATAATCAATGTTCTTAAAAGTCACTTAATTCAAATTTATGCAATTTTCATTATGAAAAGCTCTTATATACATATTTACATAATGACTGCTAGAGATTCCTGCCTTTTACTGTCCCCAATGTCATCTTATGTACCATAATGAGAAATATTTTTTAAGATTCACATTGTTAAAATATCAAAAGATATATTGCATAAACAAGCCATTTGAAGTCACTAAGACTGTGACAATGCCACTAAAATGAAAACATTTATTTGACTCTTCTTTCTGATAATTTTCGTGATAATGAGCTCTATTGGATCAACCATTGTGAGAAAAGAACAAGAAATTTCAAAGAGAATTGTAAGAGTTAACAATAAAATACTTCTAGCACCTTAAGTGTCTGTCAAAACACTGTATATAGCCTTTGCTAGTCATCATATTGACAAAAGGAAATAAAGGTCACCTGGTATCCAGAAATTTTCCAAGAGTCTAGAGACATATGAGGTATGCTGTGTGCTTTCCAATACATACTGAGCCAGCAATCACCTATCCCAGCTCTCTAAAACCAGTACTAGTTCAATATGGCACCCACATCAAGGGCCTTTGAGGACAGCAAGAACTCATTAGACTATCTTTAATCTTTGATTTGTATTCCTTTCAGATTATGTGTTATTTTTGGGTTTTGGGGGAAAGAATATATCACAATCTATGTCTTTTCCTGGTGCATCCAAATTTGAGATTTTTTTGCTTCTCTAAGCTATTTTCCTAGTTAGTACTATCTCTCCTAGTTAGTGCTATTTCACCAAAAATATAAATCTAAGACCAATTTGATGCAGGAAGCTTCTCTGAGTTTCCCATAACCAAAATGATACTTGTGCAGAATTATAATGGACACATGCCCTGCTAGGCACCCCCATCTGTCCCCAGTCTGGCTGCAGGAAAACCCTGACACAAATTCAAAACCTAAGATACTTCTGATGTCTGGTTATAGTCTCTTTAGAGATTATATAAAACTTGGAATTTTTTATCTGGCCTTTCTCAGATTTCACACACACAAAGAACAAACTGTAAACACTTTTGATTTTTTAATGACTTTCTTTTAACCTATCCCAACTCCACCCCAAGACCAAACTTTGTAATTCATGTCCTTTTTAGAAATGTTATATTATCCATTCTTTTTTCCTGTCACAAGCTGCCCCCCTTTTATTCTTTCAAGAGCCCTATAAATCATATGATTAACTTTCAAGCCAAGACTGGCTGATGTGAGTAAAGGAAATTTAATTGGAATACAATCGCCCCCCTACTGCTTTTAACATTTTTTTTGTGCATCTAAATGTGATCTGAATTTCAGATATGGTTTTCCATTTGACATTTATTTTCCTTCAGTATATATGTGTTATATCTTTACCTAAATTGGGTTGTTATCTTCTTTGGCCTTTTTTGAACCTAACACTATAAATTAACTATTATCCTGCTGAAATAAATTCCTTTGCAGATTTTATGTATATGGAGGGTATTTCAATTTCATTCAGAAATAAATATTGAGTTATTATGTACTTGAGAGTAATTTATTGATCTTTTGAGTTCAAAAACGTTCAATACAGTACCAAAAGGATTTTATTTAATAATTTTATTCATTTATTATTTTTAAAGAGAGGGAAAGATAGAGAAAGAGAAAGAAAGAAAGAATCAATCTTATTTATTTATTTTTTTCATCTGGCCTTTGTTTCTTCAACACTTTGTTGTGTATGTCATACTGGGGTTTGAATCCAGGTCCTTACACATGCCAGTCAAGCACTCCAACCACTGAGCAAACGTTCCAGTCCCAAACATTAAAAATAATATTCAATGAACTTTTGTGACTTAACAAGATACGTGTTCCTTATTTTAGCAAAATAAGTCAGTCTGATCTGAAAGGATAAAAATCCTTCAAACTATGTTCTTATGGTCTTAAAGTGAAGAGATCAACTGGCAAACAGTGAATTTCATTAATTCCTGGGGCTGCTCTTTTGACTGGACTTGGTTTGGAAATTCAATCTGTTTGTTCTCCTTCAACTTCCATTATAAATCACTTCTTACCGCACCCCCAAGTTAAATAATAAATAATAGACTCATTGGAATCAATGAGTCTAAACTAATAAAATAATTGCTATTATTAAGGATTTTTATGTTAAAAATATTCATTCAAAGAGAGAAAAGAAGCATGTTCCTTTAAATTAATAATGATGCAAAAATATTGATTATATCTAGAATGCTTCTCAAGAAACAGCAGGGAATTTCAGTGAAATTAGCAAAAATTATATCTTGGCTTGAAGGGGAAAAGCGGACAAAGTTGTGATTACATAAAGAACCACAGTGGAAATTATTTTACCATATGTAATCAGACAACCCATGTAACATTAATTTGGAAAAACAAAAAAAAATTACATGCAATTTTTTAAACCTCTTTTCAGGTATTAAAGTATTCATTTCCCCATTTGAAATTTTGAAATGTATACTAATCTGGATCTCACAGTCAAGTTTGAGACATTAGGTACCAAAATACCCAGGAATTCAGTTAAGTAATTCTTTCCTATGGTACTTATGTGTTTATTTCTGGTGTTTAACAAAACACATGCTGAAAAACTGCTTGGGCCAGGAGGTAGATTTATAGCTGTTAGCAACCACATGGAACATGGGGCCTTTGTGGCTAGAGATGTCTAAATGACAATAAGGCAGTATCACAAAGCAGGAAACAGACCTTGGCTCTCTTCAATTTTAGGTTATTGGGGTTTGGAGAGGGAAACTTATGTCTCCTGTCAGAAACAATTTTTAAGCATTTATTACTTGGTTACCCGTTATCACTTTAAAGCACTTTGTCTGTGAAGGGTGGCACTTTTGTGGCAAGTCATATTTTATTATTCGGTGAAAACTTTTTTGAACAAGTGAAAACATTTGTCTTTAATAGTGATTAAATGCCTGACAAGTTAGAATCTTTACAGAGAACAAAATGAGCTAAGTGTGAAAACGGGTTTCTAAACCTGTTTCCAAAAATACAGAAATAACAAAGGAATAAAGCAGATTAATGTACCAAGCATTTCCAAATCAGGAAAGTCAAAGTATATTTCAAGTAAATTTAACAAATTTTTTATAAAACTCTGCCAAATGACAGAATAAAGAGATCCATTTCACTTTAATATAAGTAACTATCAAAATATGAATTTTTGCTTTTTCTATTCTGACTTACATTCATTGAATATTTTTAACCTGGCAGCACATACATTCTGCATACAATACTGCTTATTTATCAGTACCCCAATTTCTTTAGTTCAGTAGAGAATTAGTGAAATATCTTTAACTTGGTTCTTTATTGTATTAAATTTATTTGAATGGAAACAAAGCAGCCATCAATTATTGTAAGATGATATTTACAAAGTGTGAATTAGACAAAAATATTCTACAGAGTAATATTTTGAAATTTCCTTCTATGTCTCTAAAGCACAGCATTGGTGAAAAAAAAAGATGAAGACTGAGTTTGAATATTTGGCAGAGAAGATGAAAAAAATGCATGAAACCAATATTTATGCTAAATGTGGGCTCGATTGAAATTCAAGGTTTCAAGAGGTAGTTGTATGAAAAGTGGAAATAGACAATGATCAAAATAGAATTAGTAGAATTAAAATAGAAACTCAGGAGTAAACATGTAGCTATTCTGACAGTACCCTACTTGTTTTTCTTGATCATATTATTTGACTTGAATCTCTCTCTTCATTTTCTTTCCAGTTCGCATTGTAGGAAGACAATACTAATCTAGGGGTTTGTGCCACTGTTGTTGTTGGAGATGCAGGTGATCTGGCATTGACATTATCTCGAGTATTTATCTGACACAGTTAGATCTAATCTGTTGTTTGCTTAGACAATTGGTGGATGATAAAGCAATATATACGAATTAGGCACAAGGACAGTGGCATGAGAAATTATTTTTACAGATAAGCCAAAAACTCATCTGTGAGTAGAATTTTAGAATTCTTGGAATAAGCTATTAAAATTGGCAAAAGCACATTGATTTACATCAAGGCTCTTCATTTTTCATGGAACTATAAAACTTGTTAAAATTTCTTGTAGGACTTAAAAGTTTCAGCCAGCTTTTACCAGAATGCATGATCCTTTCAGGCCCAACCTATGTCTGATTCCTATTTTATCTCCATGTATCAAGTGGAGTTCTCCATAAAGTAGCCATTCGAAAATCTGTTGAGTACAGAGTGTACATGGCACCATTTTGCAAAATGGAAAAAAAAAATACTTCCTCCAGGAAAATGCTTCCTGGCATCAGAGGTGGTTGATTGGCAAGTATTGTTCAAGAACTTGAAATAATCTGTATCATAAAGCATCTGCCTGTCTTGTGCCCTTTTTGAACTTAAGAGAGTACACTCAGAAATGAGGAGGGATGATTTCACAATAGGTCCTTTGGAAAAAAGTAAAGCAGTACATCAATGTTTCTTAAATTCAGGCTTACACAATGGACTCAGTCACAAGGAGAAAAAAGGCCCATGAATACCATATGAAAAAATAATGACATGAGGGTACCATTTTATTTCCTTCAAATGTTTGGAGATGGTATTGGAGAGGGTGTGATAGTTTAGGAATGATGGACTTGTCTTTATCTGAATGTGCATAGTCAGAGTTCTAGGTTTCTGCTGAAGTCTATGTAGCTGTACTGTACTTATAACCCCCAGCTCACTCAGCAGCAGCAGCTAAACAGCTGCCATGGAAAGTCATGACATAGCAGAGTTAATGATTGTGCATTACATTCTGGCAAGTCAATCCAAACTCAGTTTTTTAGTAACTGGATCTATTCTAGACGTAGTTGTATGAGAAGTGAGAATTGACCATGTACAAAACAGAATCAGATACATGCCCCATAAAAGGGGATGATGACTTCTGACTTTATTGTTTTAAAGTGGAAAACATATTTCTTATTGTAAAACTATGTATTAAAAATCACAAGTTATTTTGTGAAATATTTGAGATAAACAGTGTTTTCGACATTTCTAAATTTTTAGAACTGAACACTCTCTAATCTGATTCTGAAATGCATAAGCAATTTATGACCATTATTTTATCAGCACCCAAATTTGGTTCCCTTCTTCATTTTTAGTACCTATTGTGCACATTAATATATTAATGTACCTACAAAGTTAATGTGACATTATATCTGTAAGTGTAATTGCTTATTAAAAATATATGATAAAATGCACAGAACTTCTTTTTTCTTTTCCTAGTCTTATTTTTTCCCTGTATACTCTTTTTTTTCTTGTTAAATTTTTATTAAGGAGTTCAGTTATTGTACATTTAGAAATGCATACAAAGGAACAATACGATACACATTTGTTGTTAAACCAGAACATTTTAGGTAGAAAGGAAACTTTTTCAAATATCAAACTGGATCATGCATATAAAACACAACAGGTTTTTCGGTTATTCATTTTGTTACACATTACAGTTCTATGCGTGCTATTCATTTTCAAAATACAAAAGATTTGACCTTATTAATTGAAAAATTGTCTTCAGTGACTTAAAATTATTAGCTGGAAGAAGATAGAAATGATGAAGTAACTTCATTCCCTGTACCAATTTTCTTAAATTTCAAAAAGGCCTCTTGTTCAAAGGCCAAAGTTGCCCCCAAATCAAGCAGCAGAAATTACTAAGGCTTAGTTGTACACAGTAAAGTGACTCATGCAGCAGGATGAAATAAAAGGAGACATTGGCCATCTTGTCCCACCCCTAGCCCTCCCCTCTTCCCCCCTTCACCTAGGCTAGTACATGCTGAACAAGCACCAAAAACAACCAATAAATGAAAGGAAACTCAAAGGTCACTCAGGGTCATTATTTTCACATACCTTTGAATAATGAGAGCATCACATGTCAGCTAGAGGAGAACAAAATGTCACATTCTCCAGCTAAAGGTCAGCCTCGGTCAAAGGTCACAGAAGGGAGGCCAGGAAATAACCTAAGAGGTTAGGCCGGGTGCACAAAGAAAGGTCACCAAATGTCAGTGAAAGCACGCAGCTGTTCCGAGATGAAACAACTGAGGCACCCTTTTGTGCTGACATCGGCTAGAAAAAAATGTCTCTGCTGACATTTTTTTTAGCTTGCAGTTTTATAGGATATTGACATTAATGTACCCAACCCTGAATTAGCCTTTTTAAAAGCAACAGTTTGGAAGTTAAGTGCAGCAGTTTCCAAAGAGTCATAACTGTGACATTTTTATTTCAAATGATTAATATAGCAACGGACTTCTAACACCAAGTTTAGATTTCATATGAGCTTTTTTATCCTGACAATGTGTTAGCAACTAGGTCTGGGGACAGGTAGCCAGCAGTATGTTCATGGATTTAAGAAGAATTATTTTTTCCTTTAACTGAAAGGTACTTAGAAGCCTCAGCCTGTTACAGGATTGGAAGAGATGGATTATTTTGCATTCTAGAGGGCCTGGATGTTGGCAGCTCTTGATCTAGTAATAAAATCTAGTCAAAGGAAAGAAGAAGGACTAATAAATTTGCAACCCTGTTTTAAAGGAATTAGTATGAAACACTTGTGGAAGAAATCCTAATCTATCTGTATATTAATCCCTTTTTGAAACTGATAATTTCCAATTTAAATGCTAGCTTTAATAGTAACATTTCTCAGAGGGGTGGTCAGTGTTTCTAAGCACTGTCACACATCAAACCCTGTGGGAAAGAAGCTGAGAAAACTCTGGCACCTTGAATTATTTGGAATTAATTTTCAGGTGATCTCTACCAGCAGCTTGGCTTTCTGAGGACATGTGGGTGCTATTTTACACTCACACCTGATACCAACCCAGCGTTAGCAGCTATTTCAAGACAAGGTTAGAACATTCCACATCTACAAACATCCTTTGCTGATTCCCAGGCACGAGACGATGTTAAGCAAAATATATTTTTCCATCCTCAGGGTTCCAACAAGTGGCCCTAATTTGCAACTTGGTCAGTTCCATGTTTTTTCCCAAATCTATTTAAAACTATTGAAGCATGTAATGACACCTTTGTCCCAATTCTGTGTGGTGTTAAAAGGGAGAGAATTATGCATTAAACAAAAATAACAATAAATGTTCACAAAGAAAGAAAAATCCTGAAGCAAGAGCTTCCTCCCTCTAGAATGTCTATTCCAAGTAGCTCTCTTTTGTTTGTTCCTTCATAAACTTTGGGGGAGATTGTCAAATAATAACACTCACACAGGATGACTTCAGGACTCACCCAGCGGTAAAACCACCTTCCCAAATAATGGGCCCTAGGCATATGAAACCTGTCAGGAGAACATCATAAATCTTGGAGATGAGGAGGGAAGGAGAGGGCCATACAAGCCCTCTGCACTTAGGAGGAAGAGTTATTTAACACATCAGGGAAGTGCATTTAATAAATGAAGTCAGTGACTCGAACATGTCATATTCAATCCATACAGAGGTTGCTGAACTTTCTTTAAAAAGTCATTTTTATGCTGGTTGCTTTTCTTATGAAATTTTCTACACCTCTAGTGTATGAAATGGATGTGTAAGTAGCTGATTGAGAAATGGCTAAGGTCAAAGTTAATAAGGAAAGCAGAAGGTCTAAAAAGCAAGCTGCCTTTTTCATCCCTTAGAGTTTAAGACTTTCTATGATTTGGACATGACATATTAATGTCTCCAGCACCAGATTTTTTTAATGTCTCAAAAATTTGATATTTGGTCTTTATTAAATGTGGAAGGCATTCCATTGCTTGAATTACAAAACTGAACCTTCCCCTTCTAATTTTATTCATGGGCCCAGCCTTTTATCTTTAAAAGTAACTTGATGGAGAATCCAGTCTGGGATGAGTAAAACCATCATCAAAGACTTGGAAGGATCAAATATCACCTTAAAATGTCAGGACCATAGAAGTTACAGGGTGTGCAAGCTGGAAAAGAGCAAATAGAAGGGTGGGAATATAGAGTTATAGGCCCCTTTGAAAAAAGGAGAAAAGCGAACTGTTTAGTAAGTGTATCAAGTACAAAATGTATATCTATTTTAGAAAATATTTTTGTATCTCCTCAGTTGCTCTGGGTTCCTTACATTCTAAATTTACCCCATAAAAGAATATAATACTCTATCAAATCAACAAATGAGTTTGCAGAAGAGATTTAACTGAAACTTGGAACATGTACAGTGAGATTCATCAGATAAGCATGTGCCAAATTAAGATTTATGTCTACCCTAAAATGGATGCTGTAGCTTCTCTGAAAAACTACTCCCTTCAATTTCAGACACGACAAAGTTAGCTATGGGATACTGCACTCTTACACTTTAGAAAAGGAACCACACTTGGAAAAATAACATCAACAATGAAAATAGTCATGTAAATAAAAGCCCTGAATACTGCAAAGGAAAAAACTTACTTTATTTTAGAAGATTTGAAAAAAAAGCTACCATGATCTCACTTGACATTCCTGCTAGTCACTGACAGAAAAAAAAAGAGAAATCCCAGTATCTGGAAACTTGTGTATTTGCACATTTATGTGCAAATTATTTTCTAAATGATTTGAACTAATTGCCTCTTCTGCTCTATATTAACTTGACATATTTTTTTTCTTGTCAAGTCATGGTTCTTTTTTCTAGTATCTGAAAATGTGCCAAACTAAATGTCAGTGCCTCCATAAGGAAGATTTAGAGTTCCTTTTGGAGCAGATAGAAGCCTCAGATGACAAACATGCTTATCCTGAATGTCCCTCCTGCAGGTGTGACTTACCTCAGAACAAGGTCAAAGAAGCCACCAGAGAAGAGCTATGATTTGTTTGACTTGACATTCCCCAGCCTTTCCCTTTGTTATTCCTATATCATCATTTCGTGGCAGAGCCGGGGAGCACGGGCTTTCAGGTAGATCTGGCTGGTAGCCCTCCAGACCGCAGAGGGCTGCTGTTAATTTGGCTGTATGAAAAGCTTCCTTTTGACTTTAATGCTGTTAAAGCATGGCAGGGGCAAGTTTTGAAATATTTCCTCAGGACAATCTCTAGCACTAGCTCCCTGAATCCTCCTTCTGGAATGGCTCTTACCTAGCCTTGAAGCTAAAGTTTAGCAACCACACACTGCAGCAGAGAGACTGGCAAGGCCAGGTGTCGAGAGAGGAGGTCCAGGACACGCTGGGTCTCCTTGTGTCCATCCTTTCTATGATAAGTCTCTGGGGGTGAAAGGACAGCACGAGTTGGGCACAATGATACTTTTGCAATCAGTCCACAAACAGTCACTGTTTACCTACTAAAGGACAAAATTCATTCTGCTCACTGGGAATACCAAGTCACAAAGTCATGATTCCAATCTTCCCGGTGTTTAATAGACAAAAAGCCAGGGCTGGAGCACTCTACCCAGAAGTCCCTGCTATGTTGCCAGCTGTTAGGTTTGACTTACCTTTTGGGTCACCACTACCTTAGGGACTGAAAAAGCAAGGAACTCATCTCAGTGAAAAGCAATTTTCTTGCTCTCTGAATCAGGCTCACTCCTGCCTTGGCCTCAAATGGTGGCACACATTGATGGTTTGGAGGAACACAACAAAGAGCACTGGAAAATTTAAGAATCTAATCTATATATAGTAGGAATGACATCAGCTTATTTTCAGTGAACTTAGCAGAAGTTTCTGAGCCATTTTCTCTTATGCACACTTTCTATTCTCATGAAACTCCTTTAGTATGGGAGAAAGGACTTTCCTCCAGACAGGTTCTCAGCTTCAGAAATAAAGAGCAGCCACCACAGGAAACTTCCTTTCCCATCCTTGGTCCTTTCACTCCTCTCTGCAGATCCCTTTTCTTAAGCATTTCATCACAGCAGTGGAATCTGAATTGCCCATAGTCCATTTGTATCGCCTCTCTGTTGGAGGCTCTTCCTGATGTCCAGCCTACCCTACGGCCTCTCAGATTTTATGACCTACCTCTGGATTCACAAAGCAGTCTCAACAGTTTTCTGCCCCATGTTTAGAACACTGAGAATGATTCCGATTTTGAAACTCAGCTACGCAGCTCAGAGAAGCTCCCTGAATGCACCCAGTCACAGAGTTTAGGGAAGAAAGACTTATCTGACAAAGCGAGAGGGAAATGACCTATTTTAAACTACAGTATTGAAATTTTCTACTTGTTCTCATTCTGAAGGGGAAAAAATGAAAAAAAATGAGTCATAAAGAAAATGAATGATCTCCTCTCATAACCTTTCCATTAAAGGAATGGACAATACTTGGGTAATGATGTTCAATTTATTCATCAGAAGACAAAAGGGCATTTGTCTGCATGCTTCCCTTGGAGAGGTCCTTTGGCACTGTGATGGCTTTCTAAAGGTATAAGGTATGATTTCTTTTGCATGCTTGCAAAGTTCCCTCCATTCCTTCTAGTATTTCCCCTACCCTTTTCATGTTTCCTTTCTAGGTAAGATGGACATCCAGATACTTTTTTTAAAAATAGATACAAATAGGGAATGGCATGTTAAGTCCCATATATCTGAACATTAACTTGAAAATAATCTTTAAACAAAGCTAACCAGGTCCTGGTAAGAAATGGAATTAACCTTTCATAAGGTTTAAACAAAGACATGTTAATGAAAGGACTTTTTAAGGAGATGTGGGCAGAGTTTCAGAAGTTACCCTGGAACGAGCAACATTACTTCTTCTTGCACTGAAGGGCAAGGAAAAGAAAAATGTTACCAGAACCCTGTGGGAAGGGGAGTCATGGAGGAAAGGTTGCCTGGTGGAGCTATAGTTTTGGAGAAACACAGTAGTTGCCCAAGGCACAGTGCTAAAGCAGGGAGGGAACATAAAGAAATAGCCTGGTTTCTCTCCCCTCCAGCACATTGATCTTCTGCCAGTGGATCCCAGGAGCCAAATATAATCAATAACCTGCCAGCACAAAGAACTATTGCAGGAGGATGGCCTCCTGAAGCACGGAGCAGGGAAGACATGGGCTTAGAAGGAATTTCAGGTGGAAAGTAGGGAATAATAGCACCTAATTTCTCCATTACTCATAGGATCTCTACCTCACTATGAGGCATTAAAAGGGTGGAAACTTAATTACTTCATGGTGTTTGCACCGCACCAACATGGGACTTTGCCAACAAGAAGACCATCATCAGATGCACCCTTGCAACCTTGCTCCTCCAGAGCTGCAAGCCAAAATAAACCTTTCTTTTAAACTTACCCTGTCTGTGGTATTGCATTAGAAGCAACAGGAAAAGAATTGAGATAGAATATGTAGGAAATAATTAAGGGTAAATGAGTTTATAAGTGTTGGGTACTAATCGGATAGGACTACAGTCTTACAAGAAGAGGAAGGCAGATGTTTCTCCTCTCCCACTCCTTTTCCCTCTCTGTCCTTATGTGAAAAGATAGCAAGAAAATGGACAACAGCAAGACAGGAAGAGAGTCCTTACCAGAAAAATGAATCATCCAGCAGCTTTATTTTGGAATTCCCAGCTTCAGAACCATGAAAAAATAAATTTATTTAAGCAACTTGGTCTATGGTATTTTGTTACAGAGGCCCAAGCAGATTGTGTGAAGACCATACAAGCTTTGAGGCACTCAGATTAGGATCTTAAGTCTCCTTTGTTCACTACTTGTAGATGTTAGGAAACACCCTGAAATTTAGTTTTCTGATATAAACAGTAAGTACAATATTTTTTTATGTCATTGGGCTTTTTTTAATAAATCCACGGTTGTTCTTGTGTATTTTGTTTCTACCATATCTTTCTTTCTCCTGAAACACATTCTTCATAATATTTTTAGGGAGGTTTACTTTTAAAAACCTAAGCCTTCATTGGTCTGATAATGGCTTTATTCTGCTTATTTTGTTCACTAACTACATAATTCTTTGATAGTTACTTTATCTTGGCTCTTTGAAGATATTTTTCATCATCTTCCAGTTTCCAGTATAGCTGCTGTCATTTCTTTGTAAAAAGTTATTTCATCTTGCTCTGCTTCTTTTGGATAAACTGCAGTTTCACAAAGGTGTGTCCAGATGTGTGATTGTTGTTGCTGTCTTCCTAGATTTCAGTGAGGTCTTCTGAATCTGTGTTTCTAGTCTTTCGTCAGTGTTGGAAAATTCTCGGCCATGTGTCTTTCTATATAGACATTTCTCCATTCTCTTGTGTTTCTTGTAAAATTATGACCAGACATAAGCCAGATCTTCTAAATTTAATCTTCCTTACCCTCATTTCATGTTTTCTAAATCCTTCCTCATGTTGTATACTGATTGCTGGTTCTTTTCTTCTATTTTCCAATTCTCTCTTTAGCTGTGTCTAATGAGCCATGTAAATTTCCCTTTAAGTTTTTAATTTCAATAGTTATACTCTTCATTTCTAAGCATTCTCTTTCTCTTTTTATCTTTTATCAACTTTGTCTCATCAATTTCCATAGTTTTCCTGTTCTTTCCTCATGTTCAATGCCTCCCCCCTTTTAAAACTTTTAAATGTATGGGGAATTCTTAGTTTTCATATCAGAGTCCTACAAATATGATCCTACCCTTTGTTGTTTATGCTTTTTCTTGATGTTGGTACTTTTATTTCCTGTAGCATTTTTTGTTGTTGTGTTTCTGTGAGTTCAAACTTGAAAAATTGTTTTCTCTGAGGCTAGTCTGAGTCCTTGATCAACAGAGTATTGCTCCAGAAAATATTTGCATTTCTTTTTGCCATCTACCAGCTGGTACCGCTCGCTGCAATTGATATAAATCAAAAGCACAAGCCCATATTATTATCAGCACGCATTTTTCAACTCCTATTTTTATAAATTAAGGTACATTTTATAGAATATAAAATTAGGCACTTTAAAGTGTACATTTAGTGACATTTAGTGTATTCACAATGTTGTTTAGTGACATTTAATATATTCACAAATATCACCTCTCTCTAGTTCCAACATATTTTCATAATTCCAAAAGGAAATCTTTTCCTAATTGCTGTAAAGCTACTCCCTTACCCACTCCCTGTATTCCTGTCAACCACTAATGTGCTCTCTTTCTCTGTAGAATTACCTGTTGTGGAGATGTCATATAAATGGATCCTTATAATATGTGATGTTTGACATTTCACTTCTTTTGTTTGCTGTAATATTCTCTAGGTTCACCTATGTCATAGCATGTATCAGTACTTCATTCCTTTTTATAGTTGAATTTCATTGCATGTGCATACAGCATTTCAATTATCCATTAATGAACTTTTGGGTAATTGCTTCCTTTGAACTACTGTGTTCATAATTGCTGTTATGAACATTCAAATACAAGCTTTTATATTATATTAGATGAAACAAATCATGTACTGAACCTCCCATATTGTATAAATCCATTTATTTGACATCTCCAGAATCAGTAATTCTGTAGAGAAAGAGCTTATAGATCATTTTGGATAGCATTAACACCTGAAACTTATTGCTTGCTAATTCATGAACACACGATGTTTTCCCATTTACTCATACCTTTCATTTATTGTAGCAATATTTTATATTTTTTTAGTATACAAGTCTTGTACTACTTTAGATAAATTTATTTCAAGTTATTTATTATTTTAATGCTTTTGTAGAAGAATTTCTTCTTACTTTAATTTTTGGGTTGTTCGTTGATCCTGTACAGAAACATAACTGGTTTTTGTGGGTTGATCTTGTATCCTGCTACTTTATTGAATTCCTTAGTTTAGATTTGCATTTGTTTTGTTTTTCTCCCTGTATCAAGATGAGGAATGGAGTCAATTTTCCTTGATAACAACATTTATAAGACAGTTATTTTGTTCTGTTTCTAGCTAAATATTTTTCTGAAAGTCCTTTTGTAATTACAGCTCTATGTGAAGATCTAGCACATGTTTGGAAGCCCAAGGTTTTGACTATTTCAACCATATGTGGTCCATTAATATCAAAGCTCTTCTTCAGAATGTTCTGGAAATCACCTGTAGTTCAGCCAGTACTCTTTGTTCTGGATTCATGTGTTGGCTTTGCGTGACCTTTCTTTCCAGCTCAGTGTGTGAGTGTGGGTGTTTTTCATGTGTTTGTGTATTTTCTTCAGTATTTTAAATGTTTCTCAATAGATGTACTATACCGGATATTTGCTTCACTATCTTTCCAGAAATTAAAGTCTTTCTTAGAGGGTTTTTATGGGAATTAAAAGAGTTTATGTATACAAAAATCATAAGATAGGAATTGTCACATCAACAGCTCCTCTGAACAGATGGCATGTCTCTCTCTCTCACACACACACACACACACAAACATACACACACACTCAGAGTTTTGGAATATGTTAAAAAGGTGCAATAATGTATCACTGGTTATTACAGGTAGAAAACAGTAGTAACTTGAAACTTCTTTTATGAGAATTCAGTGTAAAAATGCATTCCTTCCTGAGATGCAAAATTTCACTTGAAGTAGTCTCTTCAAGCCTCACTGCATCACTTCCCCCAGCCCCATAACATGGTACACTGACAAGCATAACTACAACATGCAAACATGTCATTTTTGGTGCATCATTTAGAAATGATCACTGTGATTTATCAATTTCAGTTGATATGTTTCACTATTGTCCATTAATTGGTGTTGAAGCAAACCCTACTAGAAATAACCTAAAGCTGTGTTTAAATGTGTTCTCTGCTGGATTATGTGTGAAAGCATGTTGGTATTTAAGAGCAGAAGAATTAAGTTCCAATGACCCCCACTACTGCCACCACTGAAGTATCTATCAATGGGCAGCTCGGCTTTAAACAACAAAATCAAAGTCCAAGTGAGATGTAATTTCATCATGAAAATGACTAAAGAAGGACTTGACATGAATTGAACCTCTATTCTGGAAAGTAAAGTTTCTGTCAAAGCAGACTGCAGATGCCATTTACTTATTGATCCAGCCCAAGCATTGATCATCTTGTGTCTGCTCAGGGCTCTGATTTTGATCTACTAAAAGATTAAGAAAGACTTTTCTGTGGTTAAAATGCTTTTCATTTAGAACAGCTAGCTATTTAACTGTTGATCTACAGGCTTTTTACGTAGCATTTTAAAAAGGTGTCAAGAAATACGTTTATAAAAAGCAAATTTATTTATCAAACACACCAATTAGATCATAATACTAATGCAAGTAATTTTATCTAGTGTCTCATTAAATGCTCATATGGGCAATTAGACCACTTTGCTTAACCAGTTTTAGACATGAACCTCCTTTGTCCACCCCTACATTTATGTCCCACAAACAGCAAAATGTTATTATGTGCCTTAAAGTTTGATATATTTGGGGGTCTTGCTTGCTTTCAAGCTTAGTCTTAACTATAACTATAGTTTGGGTCAAGCTTACCATACATGAATGCAATAGTTATATCATTATATTATAAGCAGCTAATTGTATTGCTTGTGCTAATGAATTATTCATGGAATAATCACATAAATTCACTCCACACTGATGCTTTATTTTGCATGCTAATTTGAACATGGTGCATTTTTCACATTTTGATCTAGAGATGATCTCAGATAATGACCTGCGTGAGGATATGGGGGTTTACATTGACCTCAGTATTCCTCTTTTCTCTAAACATTGCTTCATAATGTGTATATTTCACCAGGGTTGTATAGGTCACTCAAAGTCAGGGCCCTACTAATAATTACTTGTAAAGCCTTCCAATTATTGCTTATTAAAAGGAGTTCCAAAAGAAATTTTTCAACTGAAAGGATTTTGTTACCCAGGATCTTTCAAATAGCAGAACTTCCACCTTTTATCTCTTTTGACTCATCCTTGCTAAACTCATCACTCTCTCCAGTCTTGCTCAGTCCATATATTTTTTTATCTACTTGTTTTTTTTCTAACCTGTACACTTATCTATTCATAACAATGAACCCCTTAGAGATAACCCTGAATTTTCATATGTGGAGAAGTGATTCACCATTGACTGGAGGCTCAAACTCAAGCTCTTCCACACTGCTTAGGTTCATTCTTCTACAACCACTGATGAAAGATGTGCTTTTCTCTACCAAAATCTGCTTATTACTTGTAAGACAAGTCTGTTAACTCTCAAGTCTTCCCTAAAGAATCCACTCTTCTGGTTATTCTTCATCTTGCATTCATAGAGATCAATCCACTTATATTTCTGAAAACATGGCACTCTCATACCACTTCCTACATCCTTTTCCTTGTTTTACCCCACCTGCAGTCTCCTAAAGTGACTAGTGCCCACAACACACTTGCTATTCTCTCAATGTTGGCACAAATGCAGTCTTGGTTGTAAACCATCCCTAGACTCCCACAAATTTCCATAATTTTCCAATTCCCTTACAACTTGTCATACTTCAGCACTTTATTACACACTTCATTGGTTTTTGTTTGGTCTTGTTTCATGCAGTTTAATTTTGCCTTCTTTACAAGATTATAAATTGTTTGAATGCCTAAACCATACTATGTATTAATTCCATTTTCCCTCTAAAGGAATAAAAGACTGGTTTGCCCAGTAGAATCTAACACATGTTAAGTGCTACTAATCATTTATTGTATTTGAATCATTATTAATGCCTACCATGGCAGGTATTGACAGGTACATAATACCATTAAAGTGGATCCAAATGACCAAGCTATATTTCACGTTGTGGGTAGTACTCTAAGAAAACATATTTATCATAAAACATAATAGTCATTTTTATTTATGAGTCTGGAGGTGGAAAATTATTTGACCTCTCTTTCCTGAATTGTAAATATCTATCAACAAGAGGATGATGTGAGGATAGCATTCTGCAATCCATTTTTCACTGAGGTGGATTTAGTTCCCTTTCATTCCTGGGTGCTGAAATTGTGAGATAAAATTGAGGGGATGAGCATCTTATTTGGAAAAGGGTCATTCCATGCCAGGAATATCGAAGGAGCTGACCCTTCTCACTACCATGCTTTAGAGGAGATAAGAGCAACAATCAGTGTCTCTACACACTAAAAGTTCTGTCTATGCTTACCTATTACACAGATTTGCAGTATTTGTATTTTTAAATCCTTGGATTTAAATGCTTAAAATTAGCAAAATATCATTTTAAGATAGTGATGTTTCTTTGAAAATATGTGAGATCTAAGCTGAAAATTCCATGAAAAGAAATTAGAGATCATGACCATTTTATTTCTAATGAATCCTCAGAACATAGCACAATGTCTACCATATAGTAGATGTTCAGTAGATGCTTCTTAGATACATCAATGAATAAATATATGAGATCATAAACTTAAATATAGTAAATGTTGCAAAACTTCACCTACCAGTGAGTGTAGAAATATTATTCCCATAGACATTAATATCCTAGATTTCTGTTTTGCTGAAGCATCCTTACATTTAACTGTGTGAAGTAAAGTATCTTGCAGAGTTCCCAACCATATATTTCTGACATCTCCAGGGATATTTGTTAGTCTTCATTGCTTGCTGCCATGGCTAATAGGCCAGGACCTTCTAGTCTTTGACCCTTGGATCCATGGAAGAACTGGTTAAAATACAGTTTCCATGGAGACTGCTGTCACAACTATGAGGAAAATCTCCCATTCAAGGTGTCAGTGAAATTGAGTCTGTGTCTCTGTGACCAAAGGTGGAGAGTCATTGAGAAATGAAAAGGATACCCTTTCTGTTAAGATTAGGTAGCACTTCCAAGACCATTTTTGTTTGAGCCCAAGATTTAGGAGACACAAACACCCACGCTCATACCCCCTCCTACAGCTAGGAGAGCTACAGGTCCTGAAGGTCCAGGCTCTAACAGCACAATCACTTCCAAGCCGAGATTCCAAACTCAGCCATCCTTTCCTCCTTCCCACCTACACCACATGGGAGGTCTGGGCTCTCTAATGTCACTGACATTGGAACTGGCACTGTCTAAAATGCAGAATATTTTTTTTCTCTGTCTGAACAATTTGCACATTTAGAATGTGACTTGGGCTGGAGTGGTGGCTCCGTGGTTATGGCGCTTGCCTGGCATGTGCAAGTATACGGGTTCAAACCCCAGCAACCCATGTATACAACTAAATGTCAGAGCAATCAAAGTCATGTGAAAAAAATCAATAAAATTTGATTCTCTCTGTCTCTCTCTCTCTCACACACACACACTGTCCTTCTCTCGAAAAAAAAAAAAAAAAGAATGTTACTCAAGGAAAAAATCTTCACTTCCACCCAAGCAAAATCAAAAGGACTGTGTTCCTTCTCTGGACCAGCCAGAAGTCCTAGAGAAAGGCTGCCTGAGTTCCAAGTGCCATCCCATTGTGTTTGATGGATCATCTTAACATACAAGTGAATTATGTTGTTTGGTCCACTTTATGTTATCTCCTGGCTAGTTGAACTCACAAATGTTATCCCCCTTCCCACCCAGACACTACTGCTACCTCCAGACCACTGGATTAGACCATATCTCTCCTCACTGTGAAATCTGTCTTCTGCTTTTCTTTTCTTCGGTGTTTCAGATCACCTCTCCCAACACTAAACCATCAAGATGAATTTATTTTATTTTCCTCCTCCCAGTCTTTATGCAAAGAAGTAATCACAAATGTCAGTGTAGAGGTGATGCTATGGTTCAAATGTTTATGTCCCCTCCAAAGTTTATGTTAGAGCTCAAACCTCAATGAAATAGTATTAACAGATGGAATATTTAGATTATGGTTAAGTCTTAAGATCAAAGTCTCATGAATGGGGTCCGTGAGCTTGTAAAAGGAATGAAGGCAATTAGCTTGGCTCTTTTCACCTTCGCATGTCTTCTGCTATGTGAAGATACAGCGTTCATCACTCTTTGACCTCTCCACTTCCATCATGTGAGGATGACACTATAAACAGTCATCATCTATGGAGCAGGCCCTCATCAGATACTGCTGGCACATTGATCTTAGACTTCTCAGTCTCCAGAGCTGTGAGAAAATGAATTTCTTTTGTTCATAAATTATCCAGTCTTAGGTATTTTGTTATAGTAGCACGAGTGCCTACTCTATAAATTGCTAGAGTTGAGCTATTTTAAAAATGAATATGAAATAAAATTCACAAAACATTTTGCAGTGTACAGGTCCACAGTTCAAGACCAGTCAAAAGAGTGCTGCTGTTGATAATTCTACTCATGGATGCAGCTGCTTACTCTAAAAAATATCCCAAATGGTCTCTGCATTGCAAGGACAAGGTAGAAACTGGGAGGGCCAGCTAGCTCTAGAATTACCTTATCTTTTAAATTTTTTTCAAATTGAAAATTTTGTATTTGGATTCATATAAAATAATTTTGAAATATTAATCTGATATTATTCCATTATGATCCCGGAATATTGCAGTAAATAAGTAATATTGCAATAAGTTACCATTCTAGCATTGGTTTTAACCAACCAAGATTTTGTAAATGGCTTTATCTTTAAAAAAAAATGAGAACAATTACTTTGGGCAGAAGGTGTGTCTCAGTGGTAGTGTACTTGCCGAGCATGCATGAATCCTTGTGTTTGATCCCAGCATTGTGAAAACAAAACAAACAACCCCATTTCAATCCATGCTTACATATATCTTTTATTTAACACTCATAGGGAATTTTACTTACCTTAATCGTTTGATTTGAATATAAGTAAAAGCTTACATGAAACCTTTGTGGAGTTGGCCTAAGTTTACTTTTTGGAAAATATCAAGCCATACTACTATTCCTTCATTAAGAATGCAGAAAATTTAGTAAACACATATTTTTCAGAGGAAACATACAGGTAAGAAAAATATAAATTCTCAGAAGGCAAGACTAATGTTCTATTAGGTGCCCAGTAATCTGTTAGATTAGAGACTGAAGAGATAATCATTCTCCATATATGACTTTAGACATTTGGCAAGAAGTGAAGGGGAAATTAGAAGATGAAGGATGATGAAATAACTTAAGATGCCCTATGATATATAGAAAAAAGGAAAGGAGGGAAGGAAGACTGGAAGGACAAAGTCTAGAACTTGTTACAAGAAGCTGGGATTGAGTGCTGATACTTACATTGCTCCTAAAGACAAATATTTTAATGATTAACAGCTCTTGCATCCTCGAATGACATCTACTGGGTCCTCACTGTGTTAATCTTTATAATCCTCAGAGGCTTAGTCAACTTTGTCCCCACTGTGATCAAAAGAACTTACAAAAATAATTAGAGGAGAAAAAATTTATTTGGGGGCTCCTAGTTTAAGAGGTATCAGTCCACAGACAGCTGGCTTCATTCTTTGGGGCTCTAGTTGAGGTGGAAGAGTAGAGAGACTCCACTCACCAGGTACAAAATATATACCCCAAAGGCACACCCCCAATGACCCACCTCCTCCGGGCACACCCTTCCTGCCAACAGTTACCACTCAGTTAATCCTCATCAGGGATCAATTCACTGATTGGGTTAAGATTCTCATAACCCAATCATTTCACCTCTAATCCCTCTTGCATTGTCTCACACATAAGCTTTTGGGAGACATCTGACATCTAAACCATAACACTCAGTGATCTTTACCCCCTTATTCAGAGAGTGGAGCTGACACTTAGAAATTGAGGGATTTCTCCCCAGTCTGAGGAAATAATGGTTAGAGATAGGTAGAACTCAAATCTGGGACATACACTAGCATCCATACCTTTTTCTTTTTTGGTTTAATATTAAAGTACAATGCAGAAATTTAAGCATTTAATTGGGTAAATCATAAAATCTCCAATTCTAGAAAAGCATTTTCTAAAAAGCAGCATCATCATTGCCATCATCAGGAAGAAAAGGAGATCAATCCTCTCAATGCACTTGGCTTAGTGCTAGCAGTAGCTTTAAAGGAATTAATAGATTAATTCCCCTGACTATGGTTTTAGAATCACTAAAGAGGCATTGGAAAAAAAAGCACTATTGTTTAGGTAATTTTCCTCATGATTTTAAAACTTAACCTTTACTGGAAATTTCTAAAACTTTCTGTTCAAATTCTTATGATTTAGATTATGACCGTAAAGTGGAAATGAATTTCTCTTTTAAATTTTAATGATTACACTTATATAGGTAGAGTCATGCATCACTTAAGAATGTGTGTTCTGGAAAATGTGTTGTGAGGCAATTTTGCCATTGTGCAAATACTGTAGAGTGTATTTATACAAAAGATGGAGGTTCTGGTGTCACTAGGTGATATAATGTTATGGGACCGCTGTCATACATTCAGTCTGTCACTGGCCAAAGCTGTGTTAATATACGGCACCTGACCCTGTGTGTGTATGCGTGTGTGCATGTGTGTATGTTGACCTCAATTTAATTGTATTAGAAAAGGGAGTCAGAATTTGTATTAAGACATTTATTTAAAAGGTACTGTTGAAGTTCCAAACGTGCCTTATGTTGAGACTATTTGGACACTGACCAAGTATGAAGTGAAGCCAGCTCAACTCAACCGAAAGTTTCTGGCCAGCCTTGAGGTTAAGGAGAAAAAGGAAAAGTGAGAGAAGGGTTTAAGTAAGGTGACTGTGTACCTAGAAAAGAAGTGGTAATATTGCCATTGCCGGTTTAGGAAATCAAAATACAGGACATCTAATTAAATTCAAAGTTCAGATAAACAAAGCTCAAACTTTTTTTAGTACAACTATATCCAAAATATTGCATGGGATATACTTATGTTTTAAAATTTACCCATTGTATATTCAAATTCAAATTCAGCTGGGTGTCCTATATTTTTTCTGGCAACCCTTAAGGAAGGCTTCTGCAGGACAAATATAACTAGCCTTGGGTTCCAGTTGCCACGTGTTTTTCTTGAACAGATTGGCAGGCTCCTCTGGACTGAAGTAGAGGCTTAAAATTGAGGCCACCTTTGCTCACTGCTTAATAGTGACAAGCTATTGATAGCCAGGCATTGCCAAATTCTCATTAGCTTCTAAAAGTCAGGAACTACATTTAGAAAAAAGTAGCTCACTTATAGAGAGGTCATCTCTCCAGTAACCTCAAGTACCAGGAACACAGCTGAAGCCCAGGAAGCGAGGAGGGAAAAAAGGCCTCTAAGGATTCAAAATAGAAACCATGTGCTAAAACTCTGGCTCTTTTCTTGGAGAAGGGGCTCTCAGACCTGCACTCAGCGTAATTTACTCTTTTTTTAGACATCATTCAAACAAGTTAGGTTGTCAGTTTTCCAACCAACAGAGAATAAAAGGCGGAAATTGCTAAATGGGTGGGATGGCTAAGTAGACTGGGGATCAGTCGCATGGAAGAGAGTCTAGAAAACACGCACACTATATAATACTTTATATAGTGCATAAAAATTTAGAAGAAACTAAACCAAAATGGCATCAGTGGCTATTTTTTAAATAAGCTTACAAGTGGCTTAATTTTTTTCTTATGTTTGTTTATGTCTTCCAAACTTTCGATACGCATGTTTACAATCAGAAAAAGCAATGCAGATATCTTCAATTAAATAAAATTTAAAACATGCCTTGACTCTCTCAGGAGAGCTCTGTTATCCTATTACGAACATTTACTGAACAGTAATTACAATGCAAGTTTATTTATCATTTTCCCCAGTAGATTGCAGCTTTGAAGCCCTAATAAGTAGCATAATGTCTAGCACACAACCAGCAGATATCTGTTGCAAAAACGATGAAAGTCAAGATGCAGAGTAATTCTATTTGTAGCCAGATGTACACCCCTCCACTCTTCCTTCTCTCTAAGGCCATGTTGCAGGGCAGCCGCCTCCATCACCAGCTGCCACTAAAGTCTACTCTGAATCTGCAAGTAAGAACTTCCCCTTTAAGTCCCAGGCTTTCACATGCAAATATTTCATTGAAAAAGACCCAAATGCATTAGAATATGTTGGAAATCATAATCTAGAGCTTATTATATAATTTGTTATCATTAAAATTAATACCATTAATAATATTAATTAATATTCACCTATCACTTTTCTCAAAATAATAGAGCTCTAAAAATATAAATATTTATTTCAAAGTTATCATATGATATATTTGTGGATCAATTTAAGTTTTTATAGGTGTGCCATACATGGGATGATGGGAAATAGTGGGTTAATGTTGCATTCTCTGCTGTAGAAAGCATGAGGGAATATAATTGATTCCTGGGAAGTTGCTACTGAAATGCTTAACATCTTTTAAAGTTTTGGCTTAAAGGAATAAACACAAATAATTTTGAAATTTCTTTTAAACAGACCCTTCATTTGACCAGAGTCCTGGCTGTATCCATTAATCAAGAGTGAAAAACAGAGACCAGAGCGATGGCTCAGCGGTTTCGAAGCATAGTTCAGACCCCAGCACTATGTACTCAATGAAGTGTTGGAGCAACAGAAGTCACATGAAAAACTAAATAAAATTGGTTCTCTCTCTCTCTCTGCCACTCTCTCTCTCTCTTTCTCTTTTTTAAGTGAAAAGCAAGGGAGAGGGAACATTGTTTTCAGGGTTGCATTACAGGAATAAGAACCATCTGTGGTCAATGGTTGCAAAAGAAGATCATGTACTACGTTCCAGAAGAAGAAATGATGGACCTCTGTAGGTAACAATTCAAGTGATTACCATAAGCTATGTTCATCTTTGCAAATAAATATAAATATGATAATGCCAAAGCCCTACTATCTTTGTAACCACTATTCTGTAAAATTCTTTTTCAGAGATACACAGAGGATTAAATAAAGTTTAATCTTTAAAATTTATCCTTTTATAGCCAGCATTTATAAATGGAATCAAATCATTTTTCTTCCCTAGGAGTTGGATTAATTTTTGTTTGTGTTAGAAGCAGGGCTTTATAACCAGCAAGAAATAAACGAATTACTGTATAGTGGATCTCATGGCAAAGATATCTGACAAAAATATTATGATTCAGCATCTATTATTTTTGTCTTTCAAATGATTTCAAAGCACATTTTAGTAACTTGGAAGGAATTCTTAAAGTGGGATAACAGTATTGCCTTCCTATCATCGCATTACCAGAAACAGCTTCCTAGCTTGCCCACAAATGCACCAGTGCCTGCCAGCAGAATCCCTTAACCCCAAAAGGCAGCTTTTCAAAGCTGAACTGCACATTAGGACATTTTTCACTACAATCAACTTGTGAATCGGTGCTTATTAGCATGCATAAATCAATCTAGAGATAACTTTCTGTTAGCCATTAAGTCTGACTCCATTCCTACATCCTTAAAATTAAATGCAATGGCAAAATTACCTTATTTCTTTCTCAGCTCTTTTCCGTTTCCACTCTTTGGAGGTAATGCTGGGTAATTAAACAAACAAACAAACAAACAACAGAAACGTAAGTCCGAAGCAAGTAGCAGGAGAAAGAGGGAAAAAAGTGATTGATGAATGATTAATTCCTGGAGAATTTAAATTTCATGATGCAGGAATGCTACTTTCAGCTAGCAAGGAAAGCAACCCAAGCACAGTAAACCTAAGATACTCAACTCAAAGTAGCGATAAGGACATAGGAGTAAATAACTTTAGGGAAGATTGAGAATATTGTTTTCAGTTTTTAAAATAACATGACCAATGTTTTTTTTAAATTGAGTTGAGTTGTTGTACAAGCATACAATCATAAATGCATATAAAGTAGCAACATGATATACATTTGACCCTAATCCATAATCACCCCCACATTGCCTATACCCCTTCTCTTTTTTTTCTAAAGGAGAGGGACAGTGAGAGAGAGAGCGAGAAAGAGAGAAACAACTTTTTATTTAGTTTTTCATGTGGCTTTTATTGCTCTAAGACTTCGTTGTATACATAGTGCTGGGGTTTGAACTTGCATACTCGAGCATGCCAGGCAAGCACCGTAACTGCTGAGCCATGGCTCCAGCCCTACCCCATCTCTTGATTCTTCTATATTTCTCCCCAGAACAGATCTAAATGTCTACACACACACACACACACACACACACACACGTGTGTGTGTGTGTGTGTGTGTGTGTGTGTATAATATGAATTTTCCCGAATTAAATGGTTGCATACATATTATTTGGCTTCTAGGTGCAGGGGTAAAGAGTATGCTGCATTGTTGATTGTTTCCCTAGATCCCTTCCTATCCTTACTCCCTCTCCTCCCATTCTTCTCCCCTCTCCCACTGCATATTTTTGGTTCCCCTAGATTAGGTATTGTTATGCCTTTGGTAGGTCTAATACAAGAGCTTGACTAGCTTTCACCCAAGCCTGAGTTTTTATCTAGGCTCCACTAATGAGGGAAAACATTTGACCCTTGAGTTTCTGGGTGTGGCTAATTTTGCTCAGAATGATTTCTTCCATTACCATCAATTTATCTTCAAAGGCTGCAATATCACTTTTTTCTAATAGCTGAGTAGACATTGTACATAAACACCAGAGCTTTTGGATCCATTCATCCAGTGAGGGACATCTGGGTGGATTCCATAATTTAGCTGTCATAAATTGAGCTAGTGTGAACATTGATTTTGCTGTGTCACTGTAATGTGCTAATTCTTACTCCTCTGGGAAAATACGTGGAAGAGGGATAGCTGAGTTGTATGGTGCTTCCATCTCTAATTTTCTGAGGAGCCTCCACAAAGGTTTCCAGACTAGCTGTACCAGTCTGCAGTTCCACTAACAGTGCGTTAGTGTTCCTATCTCCCTACATCCCCTTCAGCATCTGTTATTGTTTAAACTCTTCATCTTTGTCAATCTGACTGGAGTGAGGTCAAAATCTTAATGTAGTTTTAATTTGCAATTCTCTGATTACTAGTGATTTAGAACACTTTCTCAAGTATTCATTGTCTTGCTTGATTTCCTCTGTTGAGAAGTTTTTGTTTAGTTCTCTGACCCATTTATTGGTTGGATTGATTGTGTTTTTGATATTAAGTTTTTTGAGTTGTTTGTGAATTTTGGATATAAGTCCCCTGTCAGAGTAATCACAGGCCATGATTATTTCCCATTCTATGGGTTCTTTATTGACAGTTTTGACCAATTCCTTTGCTGAACAAAAGCTTTTTAATTTAATAGCATCACACTCATTAATTCTTTTTTTTAAGAGAGAGAGAAACATGAGAGAGAGAGAGAGAATCAATTTTATTTAGTTTTTCATGTGGCTTTCATTGCTCTGACACTTTGCTGTGTACATAGTGCTGGAGTACAAACCCCACATCCTCACACATGAAAGGCAAGCCCCATCACTGCTGAGCCCCCACCGAATAATTATTGACTTTAACGCTTCCACTTTGGGAGTCTTGCTGAGAAAGTTGTTGCTGACTCCCATATGCTGGAGTGTTGCTGCTAATACTTCTTCTAGCAGTTGTATGATAGCTGGTTTGATTCCTAGTTCCTTGACCCATTTCAATTTGATTTTTGTGCAAATTGAGAGATAAGAATCTAATTTCGATTTTTTGTGGGTGGCTGTCCAGTTTTTCCATCACCATTTGTTGAATAGGCTGTCTTTCCATCACGTTATATTTCACCCCCTTTGTCAAAAATCATATATTTAAAGATTTGTGGGTTTGTCTCAACATCTTCTATTCCATTCTATTGGTCTTCATGCCTTTTCTGATACCAGTACCATAGTACTGTGTTTTGTTTTGTTTTGTTTTGTTTTGTTTTTTGCTACAGCTCTATACTATATAGTTTTAGATCTGATATTATGAGACCAATGTGTTCATAAAAGGTAGAAATTGTGAAATATATTCCTTATATCTTAAGGAAGCTATCAAGAAATAGTGAAGACTTCCCATCTCTCAACTCTGTGTTACTCCCAAAGACTACATAATGCTATTGTATTCCACATGAAGATCTTTAGTTATGAAGTGACTAAACTGTGCTGCTCCTGCCAAATCACCACTGAACTGTAAAGGCTGATATGCCACTGCTCCTGAGACAGTCAATGTTGCTACACAGAAGCATCATGGTACCCAAGATTTTGTCCAACCATTAATCTGTTTGCTAACTATATTCTGAATAAAGAGTAACTTTTCCTACCAAAGGGGATTTAAAGCAACATTTTGGTACTGCTTCAGAGATGAGAGTGCTGATCCTATAGCCACCAAATGAAATATTTGTAAATGGGGCTTCACACAGCCTAACCCTGAACCCCAAGAAAAACTGAAGAAAACCAAATCCTCCATAAAAGTCAAGCAAAACTATAAATATTCAAAAATTGTTTGGAATATGTGTATATGAAGTTTAAGTTTGATTAATAATGAACCACATATCCCAAGGCAGACTTTCCAAGGCAAAGAACAGTTTTTAGAAATACCATTCCTTCAATATTGTTGATTAAAGGCTGTCACCAGCTTCCTATCTCAAATGAAGTAGAAAGCTAAGTTCCAATGCATATAACTGCATTCAGTTTACCACACCCCCAAATTTACATCAAACCCTATATATGTCTGATTGCTAACCTTTGGGTTAGTCACTACCAATAAATCCACTTGCCTTCTCCCTAAAGTCTTGGGTTAAAGAAGCAACCATTACAGTAAACCTTGAATAAAGTTACATATAAATCTCATTAACATTTGATGAATGGATGAATCTTGGATTTAGCAGGCTTTCCATACCCAGACTCATGTTCCTGATGCTCAAAATAGTGCAAAAGAAGGAAAGAGTAATCCTTAAAGTATTCGCTCATAACAGAATTATTTTTGTCTTGGTGTGCTATGTACTCTACTCTGTTCTTCATATTCACATTGAAATGAATCCTGTGGAATAAACGTCCTGGCAAACTTGACCTCCCTGGTCTTGACCTTTTAAGTATATTTCGTTCTGTTTTTGGCTTTTGGATGAGTGTCTATCTGCAGCTCATTCCTCACAGCCTGTTCAGGCTGGCTGAACACAATGTCCAGCAGAGGGCTCCTGAGAGACTGATTTGGCTGGGGATTTCTTTTGGCCCATTCCGCAGGCAGGGTCAGTTAGCTAGTTCCACCGTGTTCTTTCCAAGTATTCCAGACTTGAGTCCCAGAAGACTTCTATTTTTTAAAGTGTTCTTTTGATCAGCCAAAATGAGTGGGTGTATTAGTTTCCTAGGGCTACCATGCAGATTACTACAAACTGGTGGCTTAAGATAACAGAAAATTATTCTTACGTGGTTCTGAAGGTCAAAGTCTGAAATCAAGGTGTCAGCAGGGATATGCTTCCTTTGAAGATTCTAGTGGAAAAAAATTGTCCTTTTCTTTTCCAGTTTCTGGTGGCTCATGGCCACATCACTCCAGTATCTGCCTCAGTCTTCCTATGGGACACCCCCCCCCAGGCACAACTTTTTGCTTATCTGCACGTAATTAGAACATTTTTCATCAAATCTAGGGCCAAACAGATAATTCAATATGTTCTCATCTCAAAATCCTTGATACAATCATCTCTGTGCAAACATCCTTTTTCTCCAAAAGATCAAATTTACAGGTTCCAGGAGGACATATTTTCCCTAGGGACCACCACTGAACTCTCTACAACAGGTGTTTTAGTACAAACTGCATCTTGAAAGTTGAAGGTATATGACATTGAAATTGATACACTAAAAACTTACTTTAAAAAATACCTGCTACTTTGATCTTGTGTCCATATGTTCAGCAGTCATTTTATCCTTACAATTGTCTTCATTAGTGATTCACCTTGACTGGGAATTCTTAGCCACATCATTATTGGTATTTGGGGTTGGATAGTTCTTTCTGACGTACGTATGGGGCTGGACAGTACTGTAACATGTTTGACAACATCTTTGGCCTTTAACCTCTAGATGCCAATAGCACATTCCCCAGAAATGGCAATAAAATATGTCTGCAGACACTGCAGAATATCCCCAGGGTCAAGGCTTTTTTCTTGATTGAGAATCACTGGTTGACTTTAAACACCTGTCTACTAGATGGAACTATAAAAAATTACAAGAAAATATTGAAGTTCATCTAAATCATATCTTTGATTTATTTGGCTAATACTTATACCCTGAAAATGTTATAAAAATGTTTTGCTTCATTTCAACTAAGGATAATGGATAAATGGAGTATTTTTCAAGTGTATGCACAATTTTAGATGGCCCAGTCTACATTCCCACACTAAATGACAAGAAAAGAATCTAGCTCAAAGTATGTTTTCCAATTTACATATTTGCTATTCAAGAACAGAAAGAAATCTGTACATTTCAACCAGAAAAGGGAACGTAGATTCCTTTGTAATGGGCCTTCACATTTCACACAGAGAAATATATATGATATTCATCAATGAAGGAATATTACAGTAAAACCTGTGTTCTATATGTAAAATATGAATACCAGTGATTAATCCTCACTACTATAGCATGGAACATTCAAACTGATTTTTTTTAAATTCAGAAAGATCCAACCTACTTATGAGGTAAACAAAAATGTAAGGCACAAGTTTCTGAACTATTAATATTGTCTATTTTAGTGAAACATATCAGAAAATACATTTTCAAATTCCTTCTTCAAGCTTGTAGTTACTTTTGTAAATGACACAGTTTAATAAACTCCCAAACTGCCATTTCCCCTTCTCCAGATAGTCCAAACATTTAAGGCCTAGCATTAATAGCAGCTTGGATATCAGCAAGAACTCATTACTATTTAGAATTATTTATTTTTTATTGTTAGTTTTTATCTATCGAAGTAATTTCCAGCATTCAAATTGACATTTTAAATGTTTGATTTTACTACTATTAGAATTATTCAAAAAAAATTTAGCTTTCCAAAGCAATCCAAAAGAGAGTATAAAAAATATTTTGAGAAGACTAACATCTTTGCAGTGAATATTAAATCTCTCAAGGTGATCACTCTGAGAAAGACAATATACATTCAGAGTTATAAATTTTTAAAATAATTTGCATTACTTTATAGATCCAATGTGTAGATTACTCATTAATTAAAAATTCCCTGAAAACAGAAATTAGATTTTTTATAAAGTTTTAGCTTACAATAATAACTCCAAATATTAATAACTATGAGGAACGATCTTGTTGATCTACTAATTAACTTCATTGGGAGGTATTATAATGCAGTGGATTAAATTATGGACTCAGTTGCTCACCTACTAGGAGATACTTCTGTCTCTGTCATTTCCTGGCTCTATGACCTTGGTTTTTTATTAGGAAATGATAGTATCCACCTCATTGATTACTGGATACCGTGAGGATTAAATAACTTCATACCTGTAAAGGAAGAAGAGGTCCAATAGGAGGTGAAGGCTTAGTAAATGATGATTATTACTGTTTGACTTTTCATGTGGCCTTTTTTATCTGATTTGATCCAATTATCTAATGACTTCAATGTTCTGATGCTGCTTACAATTTCTTCTACTCTATTAAGAAATAAAACATTTGGGGCTGGAGTGGTGGCTCAGCGGTTACAGTGCTTGCCTGGCATGCATGAGTACACAGGTTCAAACCCCAGCACCCACATACACAACTAAGTGTCTGAGCAATGAAAGCCATGTGAAAAAACTCAATAAAAATTGATTTCTCTCTTTTTTTCTCTTTCTCTCTCTGTCCTTCTCTCTTAAAAAAAAAAGAAATAAAACATGTGAACCCCAGCTATTTTCTGCAAGCCATGTTTTTTTATCTCTTAGTTTGCCTTTATTGCCTTTGGGCATCATACCTTTCTTCTGCATTTTATATGTTTTTATTTCAATCATTATTTACTTCCATCAAATATTAAAGCATATCAACAACACATGGAAATGAATTTTGTTGGCAGGACCTAAAGAATTTAAATGTATCATTATACATATAAAATAAAGGGAAGGGGATTATATTGTGTGATGTGAATCAAACACAGTGAAACGAATGCAATAGCCCTGAAGCCAAGCTCTTGATCTAGAGTACGGAGTGGCTGCTGCAGCAGGATGGAGCACAGATGATGCATGGAGCCTGCCACGCCAGTACAGGCCTGAGCCGCAGGGAACCAGGGCAGAGGAAAGCCAGGGCACATTGACCTTTTTTGCCAAGGCAGCCCCACCAAGGCCTGGTGTGCATGCCTGCTGCATATAGTACTTAATCCTGAAACCTATGTATCCATGATCCATCAACCTCAACCTCCTGGGAGGCTGGGACTGCAGGCCAGTGGTGAGAAAATGAAAGTGGGGCAGACCTGAATGGAAGTTCAGACTTAAGGGTTAACCAATACCATTCGTACTTACTCAAACCCTGACTAGCATAAATTTAGACCAATAGCATTGGTAATTTCCCAAGCCATGATTGGCATAAATTTATACCAATAGTACTGGTACTTTCCCAAACCCCACTTAGCATAAATTTGGACCAATAGCATTGACCCAAGTGCTATATATACACCTAGACTAGCATTCTTAGGTTGCAATTCCTATCTGGTCCACTCTCTCCCTTGTCTGAGTTCTGTATAAATCCTACTCCTTTCTCTCTTGCTTTCGTTGGCCTGTAAATGTCATTCCTTGAATTTGTGAGACAAGAACCTGGAAAGAAGTTGGCAGTGAGCTGTTGGAATCTGTTGCAACACTGGAGAGCATAGCCCACATTCAGAGCTGCAACACACCACTGGTAGTGGAGAAGAATCTGGATTTGCCAACTGCAACCCTCAGAGTTGACTTCCACAGGAAACCCCTTCTATGATTAGTAGCTAACAATTAAAGGGATCGTCTCAGTTGCAGAGGACTGCATCTTGAACAAGCCCTGCCAGACAACAGAAGTGGAGAATCAAATTTCGTCTCAAACTCTGGTTTCACTACTTCACAGAAGCAGGTTTCCATTAAAGGGTTGAAAATATTTAAATTCCATGAGATTAATATGTTTCCTTCCTTTAATATTCTTCACCACAGACTGTTTTTAATAGTATTTTTAAAAATGTATTTTTTGGATGGAGTAATATCTTAATTGTAGCATACGTATCAACTCCAATGGAGAGAATTCTTTTCATCTATAAATATTGATTAAAAATGCAATGCCACGCTATCATTATAAAGATTATTTATGACATATTGAATCTCTGAGTTTGGCATTTTCTAATTCACAAGGTACTGAACAAAAACTTGTGTATCATATGGAAATTTTTACAATCTAAGAATTAATCAGAACTCTTTCAATTAGTCAGTTATTTACCTTTGAAAAGTTATAATTTTCAAATGTAGAAAAGACCTTGTAAATTTTTTGTTTAAATTAATGTAGAAAGTAAGGCTATCAAAACTAATTTTCAAAGAATCCTGAGGAATAAAAATAAACTTGAATGATTCTGCATTCTAATTACTACAATAAGTTGTTTTAATGATGAACCCCTTTAAGCATAAGGGTAACAACCAATTTAAATTATTATTGCCATCAAAATTTCAGGAATATAAGCAATTTTTCTGTCTTACTTAGTTGATTTCTTCAAAGATCCATCATGATCAAATGTAATTTTAGTAAACTCTTCATCTGAGAATAACATAAGCTGTCATAGTGAGAGATATCCAGAGCTCATTTAATAATATTTTTTAAATAAAAAAGTAGCATCAAAGCAGTCCTTTTTTATAGAGACAGGATCTCACGCTGTTGCACAGCCTGGTACTGAACTCCTGGCCTCAACTGATCTTCCTGCTTCAGCATCCTAAGTAGCTGAGTCTACACGTATACAACGCTGCACCTAGCAGAGCAGTTTTTAAGAGTGGAGAGATTTGGGGCATATGTCTAGATGCTGCTTCAATGTGATTATAAAGTATTGAGAAGGCAGAGCAGAAAGAAGGTGATGAAGAAATTCCACCACAGATACTTAAGAAAGCATGAAATTATAGATATTGTCCCTAAGCGTTGTTCTTTTCCCCAAAGTTCCAATAAAGCAGAGGGATAAAATATACCTCACTCCTTTCAAACTGATTTTCTTTCAACCTGAGCTTGTCTGTTTTTAAAGAATGATGCTGTAGACACATATATATTCTAAACGATTCGTATCGAAAATATATGATCTTAAATATCTAGGATATTTTACTGATTAACAAAAGACAGAAACCAATTTTAAAAAGAGAGAGAACAAACTGTTTGAATAACTATTCCACCAAAAAAGGAATTCAAATTAAAAGTAAGCACATGAAAAGTGTCCAGCACCATTAGTCATTAGCGAAATGTCAAGAAAAATCAAAATGAGATGCTACCACACACATGTTGAAATGGATAAAATCTTAAAAATTGAAAATATAAAGTGCTAGTGAGCATGTGAACCACCAAGAACTGATACATTTTCCTAGTGACAACACATATGTCAGAAACACTTTGAAAAACGATTTTGAAACGTAATTATAGTTACGATATGACCAATCAATACCTCTTCCAAGTATTTACCTAAGAGTATTGAAAACACATGTCCACACACAGAGCTCTATGTAAATGTTGTAAATGTTCATAGCAATTTTATTCATAATTGCTCCAAACTGAAAGCAACCCAAATGTCCATGAGTTGGTGAATAGATAAACAAATCATCCAGCGCTACATGGCAAAAGAATAAACTATTTATACAAAAACACGGATGAATCTCAAAAGCATACTAACTGAATGCAACTGACACCAAAGCCGGACACCATCTGAATGAAACCAGGCACACTCTTTGATTTAATTAATAGGAACATTTGGAAACCAAAAAATATAAATGGACATAAAAAAGTAATTGTTAGGGGCTTTTGGGTAAGAAAGTTGGTAAAAAGCAATACAAGGGAGCTTTTTGCAGTTATGAAAATATTCTAGCTATATTTTAATGGTTGTAGTGATTACAAAACTATGTGTTTATGAAGATTTTTAAAACTCTCTGCTTAAAAATAATGAATTTTACTACATGTTAATTATACCTCAATATAACCCTATAAAAATAGTTGATGCAGTGAGTTTGAAATCACCCCCACATGTGGGATATTTACTCCAAACCCAAACCATGATCAAGGGAATAGATGTGGGTTATCATCATTTATTTGGGCTCAACCATCCAAAACCTGATAACACTACTACATTTGGTAATTAACTAATAATTTCTCCATTGTGTCTGCATGAATCAGGATAGATCAAGTATGCTATGGTAGCAAACCCCAATTGTCAGTGTTTAAACACAGTAGACATTTATTTCTTGCTCTTGTAATTCTACTGTGGGCTTATGGTGTCTCTTTAGAGCATCTGTCGTCCATGAAGTCACAGAGTAGCTCAGTGGTCTTGGATGAGCTGGTCTCCTCCATACCATAGCTCCATCATATGTAGCATGCACTTTCTTAGTTAATGCAGCAGGAAATGAGCAGTAATTAACCACTGTAGCTTGGAAGTAACAGCACATATCACTTCTTCTCATAGTACTTTGCCAGGGACTAGTTGCATAGTCTAGTCTAACAGCAAGTTTAGGAAAATGCTTCCTGTTGAGGCAGGAAGAAGAGCATAACACCCAGGAAAAAGCACTGGAAGTCACCAATATCATTCTTTTTATTTCACATATTTTTATAAAATAAATATATGCTCATCCATTCTTCCAGACTGTGTAGTAGCAATGTATTACTAGAAAGAAGCAATTTGGTGCATATTCTCGCTGCAAATTTCATCATTAGACCCTCAGTATTGTTGTACTGGGGCAAATTAAGCCTGCCAAGAGCTTAATGTTTTCTCCTGGGATATCCTGTTGAGTTTTAGTATCTAGGGGCTGATGGGGATTAGTTTTGCATGCTCCTGCTTAGTCTTTTTGCATTTGGGAATTTGGGAGCAATTAATATCATCTTTTAATGACAGAGAGAATTAACTGTGTGTTAGCTATGTTGATAGAACACATTCAAAGGTTCAGATGGCACTCTGAACTTCTGAACTTTTGACAGCCAAATGCACATTTAATTTTGTAGATATCCTCCAAGACAAAAATTAAAGATGATAAATTTAAAAACAAAGCAAAATATCTTTTCAGCACTCACAGCAGAAGGTTTTAAAAAGGTCACCATGGAATGGGTCTGAGTATCTATACAGAATCTGTACACTGTAGGGCAAGGAATTAAGGTCAGCTCAGTGGTGAAGTAGAAGGTTCTATTATGTCATAAAGGTATTAAGTGGTAGTGATGTAAGAAAAAAACTGCTGGAAATGTGGGCAGTGGATCAATAGCAGGGGACAGATGTTGAATGTGCAAACATTGATCTTGATCCTAAAATGGTGGTTTGGGAGAGAAATCAAAGTTCAGGGGTCCTTGAATATGTCCCAATTTATCCTTTTGTCTTATATAAGGAAAAAAATGATCTCACCATTTGTCTTTTGAATGCATTACATATAGCAGACATGTGGTTGAAAGAACCATCATTATCTGTAAATTGCACAATCATGTTGTGAACAGCGTTAATTCTAGTGAGATAAGAACAACAAATTGTATGTGCATGTGTATGAACACAGGCAACACAAGTGTAAGAAGGCATCAAATTAAGTGAAAAAAAAAAACAGAGAAAACCTTGGCAAGCTAAACACTGTTTCTGCCACAATGCAACATGAGAAGTCACCACAGTAAAATCTACAGAAGCAGCATTTGGCCGTGCTTGTTCCTCCTCGTTCTCTATGCTGGACACCACTAGCAGATATGTTAAAGGACCACAACTCTCCATCTCTAGGAGACCAGACTAATACTCAGCATCCTTTTCAATCCAATACTGTAAGTAGCCACTGTGTCAAGTAATTAACTGGTAAATAATTGAATTTTGCATTCCATTGGACAGCTATTTTCTGGGGAGATTCTCTCCACTTTGCTAGAAGCTACCTGGACCTAGTCTCATCCCAGTGTTCTAGTGGTTTAACTCCATCTCCATTGCCACCATCCCATTCCAAACTATGTCATCCCCTGCCTGGGTGGCAGCAGGAGCCACCCTGTAAATCTTTATATTCAGTCATGTCCAATTCAATCCATTCTCCTCTCTGGAACCAGAGCAATTTCACACAGCATAATGAGATCCCCTACTTACTAGCCTCCTAAGACAATAGCTAACACCCCAAGATGACTTCCAAGGCCCTACACAATTCATTCAATTCCTAATTATCTAGCTTTATCCATTGTTGCTCTCTTCATTCTCTATTATCCAACCACATTCCTCTTCCTTCATGTCTCAAAATTACCATCTGCCAGGCAGCTTGGAGTGTGTCTTTTTACACCCTGGGTGGCCCTTTTTCCACCTCTTCTAATTCTTAGTCATCTTTCAGATTTCAGCTCAGAAATCACTTCTCAGAGAATTCGCTGACCACTTACTCACCTGCTGACTAGATTTAATTAATCTCATGCTTCCATCCTTCTTTCTTTCACCACACTTAGTTTTTCTACATTTTGTCTGTTTGATTGTTTGATGAATGTCTATTATGTAATTCAAAAATTATATAATGAGTACCAGGAAAAGGTCTACTTTTATCCTAAGTGTGTGTGTGTGTGTGTGTGTGTGTGTGTGTGTGTGTGAGAGAGAGAGAGAGAGAGAGACCTGTGTATAGCACATAGTAGATCCTCAACAAATACTTGAGGCATGTGAGCACATGACTCACTGGTCACATGAATGAACAAATAAAAGTAGTTCTGATCCTGTCACTGGAGTTTACAATCTAATGGAGACTAGATCCTAAGTAAACAAACAACTGGAATGTGGTTTGATAAGTGGTATGAGAGGACACGTGTGCTACAGGCACACCTAACAGGAACACCTAGCTTCAATTTGAAGGGACTACTATAGCAGTGATGAGAAAGAATTATCTCATTAAGAGTTAAAATAGGCATATTTACAGAAATAGAGTGATTTCATATAGCCAATCTCTGAAGGGCTGTGTATGGTAATAGATAAGATCAGAAATATACACTGTGGAATATCCACTGAAACAGGCTGTTTTTAAAGTCTGAACTCTTATATGATTGCAAATAGAGAGCTTGTGAATTCTTCCAATTAGAACATATGCGTTGACTATGCTGAGGTTGATCATATACAGAAAGAGAGCAGAGGGACAACAGTGCAGGGTGAAAGTCCAAATAATGACAGAGTAAAAGAATTGGGGTGAAAACTGGAGTATGTTCCCCCCACCTTTTAGTTCTTCATAGTTGAAAAGGTTGATAGAAAACTCAAGGCTGTGATTTTAGGCATAATTGAACCCTATTCTTAGGCATTTCATTCATGTGTGCATAGATTTATTTCATATACACCACATCATAAACAACAGTTCATCTACATTATGGGTTCCGTCATTCTTAAGTCACTATTTTGTTAAGAAGTACACTCAAAAAATAATTCAGGGTATGGAGGATATAGCTCAGAGATAGCGCACTTGCATAAAGTGTGTGAGGCCCCAGAGTGGATCTCCTACACTGCCACACACACATACACACAAAAGTTCAGCTATCATTAAACCTGTATTTGGATACAAACAAATGCAAACAACACACGCAGTTGAGCTCCTGACAGCCAAAGCCTTCAGCTCACCTGTTAGAGGACTGTGCTTGCACCAGATCTGTTGCTGATGAAGAGCAGACTACATGTTACTCTTCAATAAATACACACCTCAAATACTTGCCTGTGGATGTGCCATGTTGCTTCCAGGGCCCGGGGAAGAGAGTCCTTTGGGACTTCTCTGTGTATCTGTGCTGTGGTGTTTTGGTTTGTTTGAGGTTTCATTTAAATTTTTTGAAGATAGAGCCCCAAACCCATTCTATCCCCAACTGTGATCAACCAGATTTTGCTGAAGTGCAGCAAATGACTGCAGGGTCCAGGGAGAGAAGCCAAACAGCTGTCATTACCCTGAAAAAATTGCAAGTCAGGAAAAGCATTCAACAATGTCACACTGCTGTGAGCCCATTAGACGCTGACACCAGAGACCTCATCTTCCTCTTCATTCTCAGCAGAGGAAACTGAATATCACCGGTAAGGACAGAACCTCTCTTACCGCACCTCTATCTTCTCATTTCCAAAGTTTCTTTGTGCATTTTCTTGAAGTACCCAAAAATGCCTGACTGTATCTAGAAACAATCTAGAATACTCTAGATTTTCTCCCCCACCTCCACCCCAATCTCCTGCTCTTTGGAAAACAGTGTACTCTTTTGTTTTAAAGTGCTTTTTTTTTCCTGAATTAATATTTGCCTGGGAATTTGTCATTTTAGGACACAAATCAGATTATCAAGCTTAGTCTTGGTAATATTGCTTAATACTTATAAGAAATATGTATGCTTAATTAAAAGCATGGTAATAATTAATAACAAATACACTTTGTTATTTAAAATGTAGTATGTAACTGGAGATCATGATAGGTAAGTGCAGACAGAAATAGACTTGTTTTCAGAATAACTGGTTGTAATCCATCCAGTTATGTTCCTAAATAAATCACTTAACTTCTCTGTGCCATAGGAGTCTTAATGTAACAGAAGTAGTGGGCCAGATACCTAAATATCAAAACAGGCTGGTAGGTTTAAAATGAGTGTAAGCTTTGGAAACTTTAAGATACTAAAAATGCTGACATCTTCATCATCACCAGAAAAATAATTAAGATTGTTTTTAGGTATGTGTTTAGACTTTATAAATTCATTTTTTTCTTTATTTTCAATATTTATTGTTTTTTATTTATTTTTTAATCTGTAGTTAACGCTTTGGCCCTCAGGAATAATACTTTAGTGGTGTATTATTTTTTGCATTATTTAAGCTGAAGTAAAATTCTGGCCCTTTGTAAGTGACAGTTCACTGGGTATTCACGACTTGTGCAAAATGGAATTGTGTTTGGATCAAGTGGTCTCAAAGTTTTCCCGCATGAAATATTTTCCCAGTTTTTGGTTCTCAACAACCTTTAGGGAGGTGTGCGGCCACCACTGTGGCTCATTCTGGTGTCCTCCCTGATCTTTGCATAGGTGTACCACCGCCCTCTGCTGGAAAGACCGCGGCAGGGCTCCTCATAGTTGCTTCCCCAGGGTGAGTTACCTGCAGCAGCCCTCCTGAGTCCCCAAACCAGAGTGGTCATGTACAATTGTCTTCAGAGGTTTGTGGAAGTTGGTAATTTCAGAGATATGAGTTTGTCGGGAAAGATGCTTTGAGCGACATGATAAAAACTTGGGAGTTTCAACAAAATTCATTACAAGCTGACTCATCCACATTTTGGAACACTCATTCCTTTCCATTGATTCAGCACATTCTGCTGGATATCTTCAATTCAGGTGATAACTGTGTCTCACATGAATTAAAAAGAAGGGTCTCCAACAGTTTAGGATAATCTTCCAGTGAAATGCAATTCTCCTTCTGAATTAATCAGACACTGACTGATAGGGTATATTCTCTGTTTTTCCATCATCAAATATTTCTGGATAACCTATTCACCCAGCAATCTCTTAAATACTAGGAATAGAGCAAGGAATAAAGTGTTTCTACAAAGTAATACACCAGTACTTTTCATCTATTTCTGACCTGCTTAAATAAAAGTTCTAGTAGGAATACAGGCATGATGGCCAGTTATTCTGGCTTGCTCAGGACTGAAAAGTTTCCCAGGAAGTGACAGAATACTGAGAAAACTTAAAGAAGGAAAGGTTTGCTTTTGTTCACAGTTTCAGTCCATTGTTACTTGGCTTCTTTGTTTCAGGGACTGTGGTGAGACAGAACACCATGATGGCAGGAACCTGTGACAGGGGAGTCTGCTCATCTTATGGTGGCCAGGAAGTAGAGGGGGAGAGTCCAGGAATAAAACATACCCTTAGAAGGCTCTTGCCAATCACTCATCTCTTCCAACTGGGCCCTACTTCCTGAAGTTCCCACTATCTCCCAATAGCACCACCAACTGGGGACCAACCCTTCAATAGATGAGACTTTGGAGAACATTCCAGGTCCAAATTGTAACACCAAGCAAACTGAAATAAGTCGATCACTGTAAACACATTTTTTCTTAGAGAAGATTGTAACTTGCAGTAGTCTATATTGAAAAATAACCTTCTGTTAGCACTGGTTTCATCCTAGTGCTACTATTTGATACAGCTTCTTCTCACTTCTTCTCATTAAAAATGTGTTATAGTGGGGCTGGAACGGTGGCTCAGTGGTTTCGGCGCTTGCCTGGCAAGCACAAGGACTTGGGTTCAAACCCCAGCACCATGTACACAACTAAGTGTTGGAGCAACTAAGCCCATTTGAAAAACTAAATAAAGTTGTTTCTCTCAAAAAATGTGTTATAATTTATGTACCTAATACTTATAAATCAATCTATTGAATTACCATTTGCAAAGCATTTTCTTATATACAATAGAGCTGAGCAAACCTAAAATCATAAACACAAATTTGCACTGTGAAAGCCAAATAAAATAAATACTAGAAAAGCCAAGTTTAACCTTGTGAGAGGCAGAAAGAGCTTAGGTTACCTATGTAGAGAAGCTGTAGAACAAGAGAGAAATTAAAAGCACAAAAAGATATCACAAAAACCCATGAGAAAGACAAACAATATCAATTAGTCATATAATAAAGAATCACAAATGCTTAGAACTGAAAGGATCTAAAATTAATCCAGATCTTTGCTATCCAAATCAAACCTTTCTCCTAGATTTTGATGCTGCTCATTAACTCTTAAATAGTTCTTCTGACATGCTGTTCCAAAATTAGTCCATTTTTCTCACTGATAAAATTTCCCCAGTTTGTTTTAATATGAACTTAAATCTCATCATTTTACTTTAGGATAAAATAAAACAACCTAATATATCCATGTGGCTTGAGGACTGAAATTAAGTTTAACATTCTTTGCTGTATCGTATCAGCTAAAATGGAGCTCCTGAATGCCCTAACTCTAAATTTTTCCCTTCCCTCTGCTCCTGTGGATAAGGTCCCCACACTGAACAACTCTCCTTACTGAGGAGTCAGGTAGAGTTTTGCTTACGAATCTTTTCTAGGAAATTCCCTGTCATCCTATAGAATGATTCAGATAATCCAATAAGATTTTCCTGTGGGAACCAGGACACCCTCTCATATTATCCTACAAAGTCTACTTTGTTCCTCCGTGGGCCTCCATAGCAGGCAGTATCCTTCTCTCTTGGCTATAATTATATGTGAGTGATAACCTGATGTTTATCTCATCTCTTCTGTGCTAGGTGCTGTATATTTGGGCACCCCCGCAACCGAGGCTGGGAATCCCCCCTTACCAATTTGGTGAAGATGAAACCATTACCTTGATATCTTATATAATGCTACACAATTCTTCTCCATTTTCTGTTTTTCCATGGTTTCTACCCTTATCCCATAAATATCACTGCTGGAGTGAAGCTAGCAAATCACAAGTATAATAAGACACTGAAATAGGTGTGCTTTTTGATTGGGTGCAAATGAGACTTTCATAACCACAGTTATAGAATGAATGAATGGAAAGCTTTCAGGAAGCTAGTTGCTTTATGAGAACTATAAGGTACGACTAGGTGGAGAGTACTCAAAATTATTATAGTCAAACAAAAGTTAAAAGAAAAATATGCATTTGCTTAGCAAAGATTCTACAAAGTAAATAAATAAAGAAATAAATAAAACTCATCCAATTCTAAATTTTCCATGATAACTAAAAAGATTCCATGTACTGAAGCTTGTGTCTGGAGTGTCCTCCAAAGGCCCATGTATTAAAGACTTGGTCCTAGCCCGTGACTCTATTGAGAGGTTGCAGAACTTTTAAGAGGTGGGGTCTAAGGTGGGGTCTACTGAGAGGAAGTTAGATCATTGGAAATATGTCCTGGAAGAGGATAATGGGACCCTGGCTCCTTTCTCTTTTTTGCTTCCCTGCCGCAATGAGGCGAACAGGCCATCCCCTCATCTTCTACTTGCACCATGATGTACTATGCCACCACAGGCCCCAACCAACAGGGCCAAGCAAACATGGACTGAAACCTCTGAAAACATGAGAGAAAATAAACCTTTCCTCCTTTTATGTTGATTTTTCTGGGGCTTTATTTTTCCCCACAGTAATGGAAAGCTAATTATCACACCAGGTAAATTCACCAATCTGTAAATAATTTTCTTCTCTATTTTCATTAATGGCATAATTTATATCCCATGAGTTATAAGAACAAAAAAAAAAAACAATAACTGCACTGAATTTACATCCTTACGTTGTTCCAATTCCTTATAAAATAAAGAAATTGATAAGCAGTGCATTGGTTATAAGTAGACCTTAAGAATGATTCATAAAAAGTTAGTAGTAGAAAGGACTTAAGGAACTTCTTAGTCCAACCATCCACCTCTCAATGAATTAATGGGTTTGAAGATGAGGTTCAGTAATTGTCAGATGTCAGTGTCAGGATCTCTGACTCTCAGCTCCATTCTTTCAGCCACCCCACCCCCAATCCCTGCTAAAACTAATTGAAAATTGACTCAATAGCTTGGCCAGGTTCCAAATATGGTAGCTTAGCATATTCATTGAGTAGCAATGGATTGCATTAAGAAAGCAGTTTCCGTCTTACCCTAGGTCAGACACATTTCTCCTAGATCCTGTAGAACCAGTACAAGTCATAGCCACTAAGGAGACTTCACGATTCATGACATTCATGAATTAACTGATCAATAATGTGATTTGGTATCCTTTCACTTTAACAAAATTTGAAATGACCTATGGTTAAATATCAAGGAGGCATAATAACATAAAATATCAAGCTGCTATAGGGTCATCATAGGGCAGAATTTGACCTATGCATTTCCTGCATGCACATGACAGTGCAAATTACAAAGAATAAAGTCACCAAGTGATAGCGTGAGATGCAAATCAAAATTGAACTAAAAATGGAGTCAGAAGTAAGCAGTTATTCTATAGAGTGATCCTAAGTTGAAAAGGGGATTCTGTACAAGGAAGGATCAGATAAGACCAACCAACTCAAAGAAATTAATAAAAGTAATGTCTAATAGCTAGGAGAACTTCAAACACACACACACTCACTTGTGTGTACACACACAAACACACACACACACACACACACACACACACACACACACAGAGAATCCTCTTCTTTCAACCCAAAAATTCATTTCTAAATTATAAGGAGTGGAGATGAAAGAGAACAGGCTTTTGGTATCCTATTGCCTCCACCAGAAAATGTGGGAAAATGCAGTTGAGAAGTGCAGTTACTTTCTATCATATAAATACTTTACATTTTCAAAATCCATATTATGTCATGAAATACATTTCTGAGATAATTTTCTGAATAACTTATTTAATATATAAGTTTCTGAATGCTGTTAAAATGTCCAAAATAAGTTAACTAATAAACGTGGTGATAAGTGTCAGTCTACACAAAGGGCTGGCAATGTTAAAAATATTTTGTCGGGGGGTGCTATAGCAGTGGCTCGGTGGTTATGGCACTTGCCTGGCATGCACAAGGATGCGGGTTTGAACCCCAGTACCAGGTACACAACAAAGTGTCAGAATAACAAAAGTCACATGAGAAACTAAACAAAATTGATTCTTTCTTTTTCTCACTTTCCCACTTTCTCTTTAAAAAAAAAAAAGATTTTGTTGGGATTCTAGTTATGAGAATGAGAACAATTTTGTATACCTTCAACCCAGATGAAATCTCACCTTGAAAAACTAAGAAAAGTAAAGAAAATGATTGAGCAGACAACCCTCTACCAGTGGGAGACTTCCTCAGCCAAATTTCAGTGGCAGCCAAAAACACTAGGCCATTTCCAAAAATCTAGCTCAAGAATTAATGGTGATTTATTACTCTGGGACCTGACATTAATTAAAGCAAATTTAGCAGTATCCTTATCACTTCAAGTTGATGTTATTGCAGTTGTCTGGAAAGAGAATACAAATTACTCAGGAAAGGGCTGCCAGTTGAACACATCCTCCTAAAATGCCTTTATACCCTAGAAGAAAAGTTTCTGGAACTCTAGAACCCCTAAATTAAATTATGTTGGCCTGATTGTTCCCTTAATCTTGGCCATCTATATTTCTCTCAAATATATGACTTAGCTTTTTTCAAAACTCTACAAGAAAATACATAATATAAAGAGGAATGTCCAGAGGAAGGATTTGAAGGTAGAGGCATACTTAGATTGTGTAGTTTGATTTACACAACCAAAGACATGATTTAATATTTACTAAATAATAACTATAGGTACAAATTATTAGTAACTAATATTAATGTGTTGGAGGAAGACAGCAATCTGATAAAAGCAATGAATTTGTTTTGTTTGTTTTTGTAATCTACATCAATCTTAATTCACAATTCTTGGATACCTCTATAGTCCATGGTAGAAAACCAACAACAAAGGAGATTAAATTTCTTTCTCTATATTTTCTGATTACCATCTGTATTGACTTCCAACTTCAACCTGCTTTCCAAAGGAGGTGCCTACACCTCCTTGGTGCCTCTATCACAATTACACTTTAAATGTTTGGGGGCTAAATATTTGCTTTTACAATTATACTTTACATATTTGATGCTAAATATTTGGTGCAAATTAAGAAGCTGAGCATTCAATTATAGCATACTCTTTTTCTTTATTCTTCAAATTCCTTGAATTAATCATTTGGAAATCAAATCCAACTGCTAATCCCAGTACGGGCCATCGCTGAAAAAGTGACTAAGTCTCAGTATGAAGACTCCACTGCCAGTCATCCTGCAAGTGGCAGTCACTATACTTCCACACAGTTCCTGAGCCAGTAGCAATGAAAATTAGCACACACTGAGCTACTATGTTGTCCTCCTATGGATTCATACACCACATTACTGCTATAGTAAACTTATTACATACGCACTACTCTTTTGCCAAAGTTTACAAGCAACCAATTAAAGATACACAATAAGTTAAATAACTTATAATAATCACAGTACTACAGCTGATGTTTAAACTTAGGTATATTAATTTTCTATTGCTGTGTAACAAATTATCCACAAACTTAGAGGTCTCAAATAATAGCATCTATCATCTCACAGTTCCTTATAGCTTATTGGGGTTGAGCTGCTTACTAGGTAGAATTTGCAGCCACCTAGGTGTTTAATTGAGGTTGGATCCACTTCTAGACTCATGCGATTGGAAGTGAGATTCCATTGCTTACTGGTGATTGGATAGAAGGTCTTGGTTCCTCGCAATCTGTTGCTAGACTACCCTAGTGGGCCTCTCCACAGGGCAATTCAGAACATAACAGCTGACTTCCAGAATAACCAAATAAGAGAGAACTGGGTATGAACGTAAAGGAAGTCACTGACTTTTACAACCAAATCTTGGAATTGGTGTCTTTAGGAACAAGCCATTGTGTCAAGGCCCCTCTCAGGAGGAGAGTACTACATGAAAGTTATTACCAGGAAACAGAGATCATTGGGAGCTGTATTAGGAACTACCACACCATACCTGGGGCTTAGGGGTGTTTTTTTGTTTGCTTGTTTTATTTGATGTTTTTGTTTTTGTTTTTGTTTTTAGAAAGAGAGAGAGAAAGAGAGAACCACAAATTTTATTTAGGTTTTCATCTGGCCTTTGTTTCTCCTACAATTATCTGTGTAGGTGGTGCTGGGGTTCAAATCAAATCCAGGTCCTTGCACATGCCAGGCAAGTGTTCCAACTGCTAAGCCAATGCTCCAGCCCCTTTAGGGTTTTTTAAAAAATGACTTTAAAATTTTTATCTTAAGCCTTATGATAATAATTTACAAATCTGTACTGATCATATATCTCCTCTTCCTTAATCCTTCTAATGAGTTACCATCACTAATCACACATATATAGTGTTTGCAAAATTTTATGAATTTTTGAATAAAGACAAGCTTAAATTACAACTTCATATTACTTAAATGATAAACTCTTCAAAAGCAAATTTTAAGATGCTACTGTGTTTTGTTGCTCTAACTTTAAAAAGTTCTGACCTTACAGATCATCTATAAAATGTGAGAAATACTAAATATTCTTTATTTGATATTATATGCGAGCCACAATTAAAGTAGCATTTTAGATGCAAGATTTTTTCATAAGAGACAAGAAAATATAAAGTGAGCTTTACTCTTATCTTCAGCCCCTGCCTTTAGAAAGACTGAGGAACACAAATGGAAACACAGGTGAGATGTCTCTATTTTATGTGACAATGAAGGGATTTCCCCTGTATCTAAATGTATTCATATAGCCAATTACATAAATCTAAATGTAGAAATAATCTTCCCTAGGTTGTAAGATGGCAATCAGCACCTTTGTGAAAAGTTGGACATAACTAATCCAATCTAGCCTCAATTCCAATCACGTCTTTTGTGGGGAAAAAGATGATAACACTTTCTGAACCAGAATTACTATGAAAATTCAAAAGACAATATCATATACATTTAATGGAAAACCAATTTTATTTAAATCAGGACTGTTGAACAAGAATTAGTCCATTCATGATCTGAATTCCGGTTTATCTGAATACAGCACATGCTTAAAACAAAGTCATGAGACATAAGGCAGGGGCTAGCTGTCACTTTTTAGCCTTCTGTTGTAGTTATTGTTTGTTTTGTTTTGATTTGAGGTTATCATTTAGGGTTTCCCTGTCTCTCTTCTTGTAAATGCCAGCTGAAAGTTCAAGATTGCTTGTGATCATTCTCACTTCTGACAGGAACTGAGAGTTCAAGGGGTCCCACCAACACCTCAAAACTCAGAAAAGCCATTATGTTTAGTAATGGATTCTTACCATAGCAAAAGGCTACAGACTAAAATCAATAAAGGGAAGAATGACATAAGGCAGGGCCAGGAGACATCAAGGTGTGGAACTTATAGTTGTCCTTTGTGGAGTGGTGCAGACAGTGCCTATTTCTCCCAGCAGTGACAATGTTCATGGAGTTTGCCAACTAGGGAAGTTTACCCAAGTTTTTCTGTCTTGAGTTTTACTGGGGGTTATGTGGAGTTGACTCACTTCCCACTTGGCTGATCTTAGTCTCCTGCTCCTTCAAAAGGCTAACGTGAGGATATGTTGCTGAAGGTTCCCCTCCGTAAGTCACAGGTCATAGATGACTTGGCCTGGCACAAAGCCTTCAGGTAAACAAAGAAATGTACCTAAAGCAGGACAAAGTGCTCAAAATTACCTCCCATGAGCCCAGGGCAAACGGCAAACTCCTTTTTGGCAAAGTTAATTCTTTACTTTGTACTAGCTGAGATCATTTTCGTTCCAGGGGTATGCTTCTTTGGATCCTCCTACCAGTTTCCCAGGGATACCTTTGCTCTTGTTGAAATCTATGTAAGAGAGTCTTTGGCCTGACTTGTCATCCTCTCAAGTGACCTTGCAGACTTGATTCAGTTTTGTTCCTGCCTCTCTTTTATGACTTTGGGCAGAATTTTGAGCCAAAATGCCCTTGTCATTCTGAACATCGTCATCAATTTTTATTTTTATTTTTTTATCTTTTGCAAGAGTGGAAGGAGCAGGGTTTCTTTAAGTGTGAAGAATAGAAACAGAAATCCCTGCAGAGACAAGAGGGGACCTGATAGCAGATTGTCCATCATCAATTTTTAATTCACCGTCCTGTTGACTGTGTTTGAAAGCTAAACAAACTACCCTCTCCCAAGCATGTTTTCAGCCACTGTATTGCTTCAGTTGCAGTCCAAAGAGTCACATCTGGGGTAAAAATACGTGTAAGAGCTAATTTGGGAGATTATTCCAGGAAACAGAAGCAAGTTTCCACAAAGTGTGGGATGGATGAAGGGGAAAATCGAATTATGAGAGTGTTTTCAGAATGGCTGCAATGGAGGGAGGGTGCTGCCTTGTCCCAAGGGGGCCACCTAAGAAGTCCACAGAGTGCCTCCCACCAGAGGCTGGATAGGGAGTGTTGGTCCACTGGCTTGTATCCCCATTGGTCAAGCATTGACCGCCCAACATTCACTGTGACCATAGTCTTTGGCATCAAAGGAAACATGAGGCAGAAGTCAAAGATATTGTTAGTAAACCGAAAGATACAGTGGAACTCTAATTCATAAGTGGAGAAGCTAGAGGAGGGTCATCATCCACATCTTCTGTAAATATATTGCCAGTGCCCATGGTTCATGGAGGAATATCAGAATCGCCTGGAAAGCTAAAGGAGCACACAGAGGCCCAGTTTCCTGGAGGAGGAGTAGGGCGTAGACCTTTGTAGTCTTACCAAGTTCTCCAGGTGACTCTGATACTTGAATTAGCTTCTGAATACCACTAATGATACTCTACATAGACCCCATAGGAACAAGACAGATGCACAGAGCTAATTCTTGGTTAATTTTGTTGCTGTTAACCTGAATTCTTGGCAGGTTCAGGGTAACCCAGGTTCCCCCATGCCTCCTCTGCCGTGGGTTTCACCATCCACAGCTGTGCCTACTCAGTCTGTGTAATTGTTGCTCAGTTAGTACCTCGATACACACCAAAGTTTTACCAATTCTCTTCCTCAAAAGAAAGGAAAATGCCACTGATGAATGCATGCTGTGAATGAGCCGAGTTGACACACATTTGATGAGCATGACTGCATTTTACTGTCATCAACTATGCTCTGAAGTAGATGGTGATAAAACTAAAGGCGAGAGAATTCTGAAGTCCCATATCCTGGACTGGGTCAGAAAACAGGTCTCCTTAACTGCAAACACCTCTCCATGTGTCGCCTTCCTGGCTTTGCAGGGAAACAGTACCACCTGTATCAGTTCTACCTCAAAATATCTTGTGTTCACTTAAGCATAGAAGACAAAGATACTCAGATAAGCAAGCATTTAAGTTGTAGATATCGCACTGCACACACTGTGTGAAAATCCATATGTGACCACATTTTGGCTGAAGGAGAAAGGCTTTTATTGAGCACCTAGAATGTACCAGGTGCTTCACATATACCATCTTCTCCTTTGTTCTTCGTAAGAACAGGGCATCACCAGATATTTGTATTCTTATAACAAAGGGCTCTTGCAAATTGAATACTCAGAAAATAGATACTCAGAGAAGATACATGTAATAAAATTGTAGTAAATTTCATTCAGGTATCTTGATGGTTTTATTAGATTTGCATTTGAATTTCTTTTGAAACTTAGAATACAACATCACTTGTTTTTAAAGTTTAAAAATTAGGACTGAACTTCACCAATGTATTATTAATAGCTTTTGAAAAAACTTTAAATTATAACAATAAATGTAGTGTATTTTAAAGTGTTAAGAAGAAAGATTTAAAGCAGGTGAGGTGAGGTTTTTTTTTTTTTTGGCTGTTTGCTTTGGTAGCAGGGATTGAATGCAAGGGAGCTTAACCGCAATGTCACATGTCACATCCCTAGCTCTGTTTTTTATTTTTTTATTCTGAGACAGGCTCTCACTAAGTTGCTCAGAGCATAGCTAAGTTGCCTGGGCTGGCTTTGAACTTGTGATGTTCCTGCCTGGGCCCCCTGAGCCACTAGGATTACAGGCATGTACCACTGCGTCCGGCTGTTTATTTTTATTTTGTGTGTTCTGATTGGTTCTTCTCATTTTCTTGTCCTTTTATTAGCAAGGACAGCCTTGAAAACATGAGAAACCATATCCACTGGTTCTTCTTGTCTCAGAAGCAGCAACGACACCTGCTCCAGCTCTCCTGTGTTCTTGCTGAGCTGTTCATCTTTATCAGAGCTGCATCAGACATTCTTCCAGGCAAATGTGTTTAGTATATTACTTTGTATTCTTTGAACAGGGAGCAACATAGTTTTGACAGCTTATTTTCAACAGCTAAGCATGAAGACACCGTAAAACCATCTAAAGGCACTTAATCTGGTGCTAATGATCTGTTTTGACTCTTTTTTGTCTGCAGTGTCTGATGTTTCTGCTTCAGCTTCTGCTGCTGAAGATAAGATGACATTTGATAGTTGGGTTCATCCCATGAAAAGTTTAATTGAATTACATTCAGGTCTGATTTGCTAGATTAAAAGGTCAAGTATTATAAAATTCTTTTCTGTGTGGAGATTTGAGAAGACTGCATAGTGCAAAGTTCATAACTCAGACAAGACCAAAATACTTGAGAAACAAGGCAAAGGAAAACACCAGTGACTATTTCCACTCAAGGACAGACACATTCATATATATACAAAGTATTCAACACACCACCAACATTTAATGTCAGAACTATTTGGTGTTTTGAGAGTTTTGGATCAGGGTGATTTGGGGGACAGGGGAAGGTGGAATGTAGGAACCAGGCAAGAACTGTCTTTGAAAATAGCATGAGACTGTGAAAATATTAAAATGAAAGTCCTAGACAGCGCAAGAACTTTACAGTTTTTCTCTTTGCTCACCGGGTCACCTTAACCGCCAACACAAAATGTGCTGAATTTTTATTGAGAAGAAATACCTTCAGATTTTACAAAAGGAAGGGGGGTGGTGAATTCTAGATAGCTGTGGTTGCTCTCTGCCCACTAAGGAAGATAAGAGACAACATTTCAGAGTGACTTCCTTTAGGAATACGAAGTACCTGAGTAATGAGGATTGTGCCCATGGCTCCAGGGTCAACCTGACCAGCTGACTTTAAAGCAATCTGCAACAGCTGAGTGATTTCCTTATACCAAAGAATAAAGAGCTGCGGAGGTACGGAGGGCTGGAAATGACTTAAGGACTGAGAGAGAATTGGTGACTAGTATTTCCAGGACAGACAGGCATAGGAGCACAAGTGAGAGAATCTGATGGGCGCTCAAAATTTGGCTTCATCCCATAGATTCAATGTTGATCAAAAGATAAAAGAGCATCAATGTGACTCACAGATTCCTGGCTACAGCTGCTGAAAAGGGGGCCACTTCATTAGACAATGTGATGTGAGGAATGTGACGAACAGCTGGCATTTCGGTTACATATAAAAATCTTCCAGCTTATCATCGGTCTGCGTCAGAACTTCCACACGTGGGTTTGCACTAGGTGGTAAGACAACCCAGGCAGATAGCGCCAGTGAAACTTGATCTCCACCCATCCAATCCACTCCTGCATTAAAAAAAAATCTAATTATAAAATCCCTGGATGGAGGTAAGGTGTAAATGTCATATGCCTTGACCTTTGTTGTACATTTGACAGTTGCAAAATCTGACTCAAAAAATTAATATAAATTGATTTGGACAGAAGAGACGTCACACAAATTGAAAGCTGGCTCAAAGACTGTAAACAAAGAGTAATGATAAATGGAAGTGTAACTGAAGAACAGTAGTCGAATTTTTCCATAAAGGGATGTGTCCAAAGGGCCTTTATGAGTCAGGATTTGAGTTCATTTGTGGTCAGTAGGTGTATTATCTAAGAAGGAATGAGAAGTATACGAAAAGATCACAGCAGGTTCTAAATAGGAATGACATTAAACATTAATAAAAGCAAAATCACTTCAGGTCAAAAGAATGCTATAAATGTAAGTTTCTCTTGATCACAGTTTAGCTTTCTGCAATTTAAGTTACCTATGGTCAACTGCATTCTGAAAATATTAAGTGAAAAATCTCAGAAATAGACAATTTGTAAGTTCTAAATTGTGTGCCATTCTGAGGAGTATGGTCAAATCTTAAACCATCGCACCCCACCCAGCTCCTGGATATGAATCGTTCCTTGTCCAGGGTAGCCACACTAGATAAGCTACCCGCTTGATAGTCGCATCGTAGTAGCCTTCTCAGTTATCAGATCAAAAATGCCTGTTTTCAAATACCTTTATTTTACTTAATAATGCACAAGATGCTCGTAATTTTACTTCAGTACATTGTTTTATAATTATTCTATTTTATTATTATCATTAATCTCCTTTTCTTCAGAGAGAGAGACAAAGTCAATTTTTTATCTGTTTTTTTTGTTTGTTTGTTTGTTTTTCCTTTATTTATTTGTGCATGTGGTGCTGAGGATCAAATCTGGGACCTTGTGCATGCCAGGTGAGTGCTCTACCACTGAGCCACCTCTTGATAACAGTTTTGATCACAGCCCTGTTAATTCCTTTTATGCCTAATTTATAAATTAAACTTTATTATATTTATGCAAATGTAGGGATAAAAATATAATATATGTAAGTTCAGTTCCTTGTTTCAAGCATTTACTTGGGGATCTGGGAACATATCCTTAAATGTCAGGGAAGACTACTGTATAAGAGGAGAAAATCAACTAAAAAATTTATATATATATGACAGAGAGACAGTCTTCTCAAATTCAAGGATTTAGAGAACATATGTAGCTAGAGTTTTAAAACTTGCTTTACTGAACATTTTATCGTCTCCCTAATTTTCTGGTTGTGCTCCAACATTTATTTGAACAAAATAATGATATGATTCAGGGCCATGAGCATTTCTAAATTTGGAAAGCTTTACAAAAATTGTATTACTTACCCCTAACTCTGCTGCTTTTAGGACTCAGCTCTTAGGATGTAAGTTAATTTACATGTGAGTTTGCCAACTGAAAATCACACAGTAAAACTTGGATGCATCGGTAGTCAGGAAACCAAAGTAAAACATAATGAGAACAAAATGATAATGCAAATACAGTTTATATTATTTGCACATCAAACTTAAAATATGTTACCTTTTTAATGTTAAGAATAAAAATTTCCTGACATGATGAAAGTCGTTTAAATTACATATTGATTGCACTTCTATTATGTGTTTAAGCCGTAAATCTACTTAAGGCTGGTTTTGTTGTTTTGAGAATCGAATTGTTCCAAGGTAAGATTAGGGAAATAATGAGGAAAGCATTTTTCTTTATCTTAAGAAGTTTTGATCATAAGTATGTTCTTGGAATTTCAGAGTTTGAAAGAAACTAAGCCTTCATTGATTTTGGTCCTCTTCATCTTCAAAAGAATTGGACCCCAAAGGGAAAAAAGATCCCCCCACTCGTGGTGATGTGGCCTTGGGGAGGCCCTAGGGAGTGTCTGCCTAGATGCTTCCATGTGATTGTGCACCCATGAGCCCCAGTGGAATCTTTCAATTCCCTGCTTTTCCATCATTCCTGGGATCTCACTTTACCATGTCCCTCCAGTCAAGCGGGACCAAGCTCAGCAGAAGTACAAAGTGTTTTTCCCAGGCATCCATTTGGAAGTCTGACTGAGCCTGCTGACTGGGCTGGGCCATAGACCATACACCCATCAGTGACTCTCTCTGTGCCAGGGTGAGCAGGACGGCAAGCCAGAACCTTTCAGAACTTTGAGGCCACTTAATCCCACAGAGCTTTGCGTTCCTGCCACTCTTGGCCCGCACCCAAAATGCACACTCCTACTGTCGTCTGAACTCTCACGTCCTCATCCTCACGTTACTCTGTTTCCTATGACTCATCTTCCCATTCCCACTTGGCTTTCCTGCCAGACTCTTGGCCTTTGCATGTTGCTCCCTCTGCCTGTCCTGCCATTGCCTATGGGCTCCACCTGGCAAAGCCCAATTTTTTCAAGACTCCTTCAAATCATCATCCCTTCTCTGTAAAGAGATGCAACACCTACATCCTCCTCACTGCCCCCATTGGATGGATGATCCCCTCCATTTGAGTTTCCCTTATAGGGTTTTAAAATGAAGGTAATTGACAATTCATGGAGCAAGGCAAATGGATAGCTCTTTAAATGGATAAGGAATTTCTTTTATTTACTTTCTTTCATTACCAGCATTTGAACCCAGAGGAGCTCCACCACTGAGCCACATCCCCCCACCCTGGTTTTTATTTTGAGACAGGGTCTCACTAAGTTGCTTAGCATCTCACTAAGTTTCTGAGGCTGGATTTGAGCTTGTGGTCTTCCTGCTTCAGCCTCCCAAACCCCTGGAATTATGAGTGTGCACCACCGCACCTGGCAGGAAGCTCTTTATTTACATGTCCATGACCACAGGACGATAATCTCTCCGAGGGTCTAGGCCTTGATTTGCACCAACCCCTGTATATTCAGCTTTTAGGGCAGTGTCTCCTAGCACATAGTAGGCTCTTATTAAATATTCTGTTAACTAAACAAGCATCTCTATCAGACAAATTGCTTCTCAGAGGCAAGAATAGTGTCTTCTTCCTCATTACCTCATAATCCTTTCTACAGTGTCCTTTGAAATCCTTGTTCCACTGTAAATAAATTTCCCTGTTCACTCAAGCACTTCACCCAGATCTTGTCCATCTAATCATTACATCTCAAATCTGATCCTGTCTTAAGATGAGACCTCCATTTTGGCCTCTTGAAATAAGACTACTCATCCTGACAGCTCCTTTTACCTGGGACCTAAAGTAGCCACACTCTTGATCCCAAGTTTAACTCAATCTCTTTTGTTCACAGACAAGATTATTGCAAGAGTAGTTGGCATTACTGTTCCCATCAGCCAACTACTTTCATCTCTACTCAAATGGCTCTCAACAGGGTCAACTGCAATGGACAATTCTAAAAACATTATTAGATCCAAAGATAGATTTTTGAGATATTTTTATTATGCATAATTTTTCATTATAAAAGTATTTTGGAAAATGAATTGATCTATGATGTTTCAATAATGTTGTACTTCATATTAAATGGAAAGAAGTTTGACTTTGATTTCATTTGTACTCTCATTTAAAATTGAAGGCCTAATGCTTTTTTTATTTCAAATCTCTGATTTGACATTAATCTTCATATGGACAGCAACAGAAAGGATAAGTTGAAAAGCATTTTCTCTGAGACAAGGAAGATCAGTGAAATGTATTTTTTCAAAAGTGGTGTTGGAAGTATCTTTTGCTGATCATCTGTTTCATCTTGCACTGTGGCCAAAATTAGAAGCATTTACTCTTTTTTTGTATGAGTTGTTTCCAGTAAGAAGTTGCTCTCTAATTCCATCACCCTGCTCGGTATGCTAAGTAAACCTGTAGATAAATTGTCCATGAAGTTCAAGAAGTCAAGTGATCAATTGTTTGCCAAAGCAGCAGAATTTTGTTTACTTGCCTATAGTCATGTAAAGAGAAAAAGAAAAAGAAAGAAAAATCAACAAGGGAAGAAATTGAAAAGATCTCAGAGTGTATAAAGCATCTACCAACCAATTTAATTTTCCCAGTCAAGATGTAGCAAGCAGTAATAAATAAGTCATGTTCTTATTTGTACCCCCACCAGGTTACTTATTTTGAAGAAAAACAAACACTGCTGCCGGAGTCTTTTCTCTTGTAACTTCTTCAGCATTTCTACTTACTGCCCATCAATACTTTGCTACCACTTTTCACATTTCAAGAGCTAAAAAGGCAAATCAATTAAAGTCAGTTCACAGTTCAGTTCAACGAATGTTTATTGAGTGCTTACTACGTGCCTGGTATTCATCAAGGTGAGCAGGACACAATAGTGATCAAAGCAAAAATCCTCTTGTCATGAAGCTTATTGTTCTGTAGAGAGAGACAGATAATAAGCCCCAAATGCAATGAGCAATAAACTGAGCATTGAATATATTTAAAGATGATAAATGAAGATGAACTCTGAAGGCTGGTTGATCTGGGTCAGGGGAGGTCTCCTGGAGAGGATGAAATTGTGAACAAAGACTTGAAGAGAGAGGCAGTACATGGACCCAGCGCATCTGAGTCAAGAACAACATTTCAGACCATGTGAACTACAGCCAAAGCCAAAAAGAGATGAGTCCTCCTGGAAAATGAGAGCCTCGCAAGAAGTGCAAGGTGGCTGGAATGCAATAGAGGGTGGTAGTGATGTAAGCAGTTCAAGGAGTAGCCCAGGAACACTTTGGGCCACTCTTATGTCTCTTATTCTGAGTGTTCTGAGGGGCCACTACAGAGTTTTCAAGAGAAGAAAGATATAATCTGACCTATTTTTTAATGTTTTTAGTAGTGCATTATAGTTATCCATAATAGTGGTGTCCATTTTGACATAATCATGCATGCATGGAATATAATTTCTTCCATTTCAGGCCCCAGTACTTCTTCTTTCCCTCTCCTCCTCCTCGCCCCGTTCCCATTCCTCTAATCCACTGCTGACCTAAGTTTTAACAGGATTATTCTGGCTTCTGTTGACAATAGACTGAAGAAAAGTATTTTAGTCTGTTTTGTACTGCTATAACAAAATACCTGAGATGGTGTAATTTATAAAGTACATAAATTTATTACTCACAGAAATTGCAATAAAACTTCATTATCTGGAAAACAAAATATTGGAGTTACTATGGCCATACTGCTAAGAAATAGCCCAAATAATATTCTACATTCATCTTCTGGATGGGATAATATCATGATGATTTTTATTGTTTATAACAGGTATACTTGAGAACTCTTTTTAATTATTTTAGAAGGTGATATAGAGTGAGAAAAATTAATTAAGAAAAAAACAAAATATTTTATACCAGAATTTTTTTCTTTTGTCCAAAGGGTTGAACCCAGGGTCTCTTAAACCACTGAGCCACTTCCCCAGCCATTTTTAATTTTTAATTTTGAGACAGGATCTCACAAAGTCACTTAGAGTCTTGTTACGTTTTGAAGAATGACTTTGAACTTGTGATCCTCCTACCTCCTCCCAAGCCACTAGGATTATAGGCCTTGCAGCACTTTGCCCATCTTAAAAATGATATTTTTCATAGTGGAATTAAGAGATAAGGGAATGTTTAATTCATTGCTTGTTATGTGTAATTCTTTGATTTCTACATATTTATATAGATGTAACCAGTCTGGAAATGCTTTTTTTTATACATTTTAGATTTATTTTTAAATTGAGATAAAGCACACATAACATGAAATCAATCGTTTTAACCTTTTGAGCTTTCAGCCTCTAAAACTATGAGTTAAATAGGCCTCTTTTTCTTCATAAGTAAACTGCTTTGGGATTTTGTTATATCAATGAAAAATGGACTAACACAACAGCCTAAGTTCCTGTTCTTGACTTGCATATCTAGCTTTAATTTCCCTGATCTCCCTAGTTTGTTGCCTTTATTAGGTTTATGCTGCGGGTAACATCTTATTCTCTTCTTCCTGCATTTACAAGTTGACTAATTATAGAACTTATTATGTGCCAAGAACATTATAGTCAAAACAAACAAACTATTCTTGCCCTAGTGGAGCTGACAAGCTAATGGGGGATAAAAAGGCAAAAATAGAAAAATAAAATAGAATGTGAAGAGTATTATGTAAATGAAATACTAATTGCTATGGAAGCATACTGAAAAATCTGCAAACCACTTTTACCGTATCAAGGAAGACTTCCCCGAGGAAATTGTATTTGAGGCTTGAACAGTGCATATAATTTATCTAGGGAAATTATGTAGTGCTCTGTGTGTATGTGTGTGTGTGTGTATGTGAGAGAGAGAGAGAGAGAGAAATTAAAACAAAAGGAAGAAGCTTTGCAAGAGTCTGAAAGGCAGGTGGGGGTCGGTGGGGTAACTTAGATGAGATGAAATGAGATATTAAGAATCCTAAAGAATCCTAAGAATCCTAAAGTAAAAGAAAGGGAGTAGTTGAGAATGATGCTCAGATTTTCAGTTTGACCATTAGGAATATGTAGGATGGAGCAAGTTGATGGAATAGAGGACCTTGGCTTTGCAGATATTGACTTTGTTGGACTCTTTGAAGATCAAGAGACATCTTGTAGGAAGAGGGATTTCAGATACAAAATGTAGGGGAGAGATTCCCCATGGAAAAAAACAGAAAATAAGGAAAATATTTCCTAGAGGATGTGCAAATTAAAATAAGACAATCTCAGATGGAACCTTGCAAAATGCCAATATTTCAGGGCTCTGAGAGGAATCCACGATTTCAATGGCCATAAGATGGGATGAAGAGAGAGTGTGGTATGAAGGAACAAATGAGCCAGAGGAGCAAGGTGATCAAACTAGAAAAGATTTAGTGGACTTAGAAGTAAAGAAGTCATCATTGGCTTTGGCACTCACAGGTCCTATAGGTTGTGAGAGCAGAAGCTAAATTAAAAAGGGTTGCAGCGTGCATGAGACGAGAACTTGAGGCAGCGTGTAGACAACTCTTTCAAAACATTTAGCAGTAAGGAGTGTTCATGCAAGTAGAAAAGACAGTAAGAAGTGTGCGACACATTTTTAGAAGGTGAGAACATTGAGTATGTTTATGGTCTAATGAAAAGGAGAAGAAAGAAAGGAAAGCTTGAATGTAAAGGAAAGTGTATTTTGAGAAAGCAGGAGACGGAATCTGAGTGCAGACACACGGACTTGACCTACCGGCAGAAGAGTGCTGTCTCTTTCCTGAGATTTCTATTTGTAGATTTGGTAGCAGGAAGTTCGAGTTCTAGATTTTCAGTAACATGTGATATTTGCATCCCATTTTCTATCTACTCATTCTAAGTACAGTTTTTACTAGCGATCAATGTTCTGCTAGTCAAATGGTTCGTAAGATTTCCTTAGAAGCTGGAGTGTTCTTTACCTCTTAATGCAAATGATAGACCGTTGATTCTCTAAGTTGTTGCTTTAGTCTTAAAATCTGCAGGAAACAATTACGGATTTTAAAATTAAAACAATAGTGTAGACAATAAATATAAGATGATTTTAGTGATTCATTCCAAAAATTTGAGATAATTTGATTTTCTTCTGACAAATAAGACTATAATGGCTTAATATTATACCTTCTGTTGGAGGCCTAGGAGGTCCTAGGAGCTGTCACCTCTGCATTCTGAGCTATTACAATGTCATGCAGCTTCCTTGCTGTCTCCTACCCCTCAAGCCTTCTCTCACTTGGCATGGTCCCTCTGAGGGTAGAGCTGTGAGAGTTTGGAATTTTTCCCTTTTCTCTCACCCTCTGAATCACTTGTTATCTTCCTAATTAAAGCACCTCTTTCATTAGCTTATGATGGACTATATTGAGTACTGTGGGGTGCTTTATATTAAAAGGCCCATTAGTGGCAATCTTATTAGCATAAGCAAGACTCTCCCAGTACGAATCTATCTCCCTCTGTCTCTGTCTCTGTGACTCAGTTTAGCTCTTTTGCTCTCCCTCTTTCCATTTAATTTTTTTCTTTTTAGAATCCATATCTTTTCCATATTTACAATTACCTTATACTAGGGAAATGAGGTATGAAAATGATGAAACCATTAAACTCTTAATACTTTTTTATACCAGGATGGAATAGATTAAGCTAAATCAAGCCAAAAAAATTTAGTTCTTTTTATTGTGTGTTATGCAATTTTTATAGCAAAGAAAATAATCAAAGTTGAAAAAAAGATATATAATAAACAATCAAGAACTACTATAACAAAAATTGAATTAGGGGCTCGAGCAGTGGCTTAGTGGTTACAGCACTTGCCTGGCATGCACAAGGATGTGGTTTCAAACCCCAGCAACACACACAACGAAGTGTTGGAGCAATGAAAGCCAAATGAAAAACTAAATAAAAATTGCTTCTCTGTCTCTCTCTCTCTCTCTCTCTCTCTCTGTCTATCTCTCTCGTGCACACACACACACATAATCCCTCTCTCTCTTAAAAAATTGGTTTATAATTAATGTATTTGTTCATTTACAAAAGCACACATTGAATACCTAGTAGACTTTTACCCCTGAGAATACAGCTGTGAACAAAACAGAAAAACTTATATTTTAGAGGATTGGTGCAAAAATGATAATTCAACAATATTATGCTTAACATCTTTAGAAATTCATATTCTCTTAAATTTTTCTCTGTATGCTTCCAAACATTTTGTACTGCAAATCATATTAAGAAAAACCTGGAGTTTGAATATGGCATAATCATTATTTTTAGTTTAGTCTCAATTTTTATGTTTTTAAAAGACTTAGTCCTTAAGCAAGTGTTTATTAAGAAAGACTTCCTTGTAAGCAAAATACAACCACTAATTAAGACATAGTGGTTTTAAACACATATGAAGCTTTGTATTATGCTATTATATAATTACTACCCCATATTTCACCAAGAAAGATACCAGAATATTAAGCAAAGGAGAGTGTTACTTTTGATCAGATATGTATTTGAAGCAGCCAAATTTTTATATCAGGGATTGTATTCTTCTGGCCACCTAGGGAAATAAGCAGCCAGAAAATCCTGGCATGGGCTGGAAGGAGACTAATGCACTTATATTTATTTATGAAAGCATCATATATTCTGCTCTTCCAGGAATTATTGCAGTAGGAGGTCTGCTGCAGTGTACATCAGGTGAAAGTAGAATCTGGAAGATTTTACTACATGGAAAAGCCATGGTCTACTTCTGAAGAAAGGTTATGAGTTTTGATCAGATTTTTTTAAAAAATCAAATAAGTTTATTAGCATCTCATTTATTTTTTAGTTAAAATGGAGGCCTTTTAACAGGGCAAAATGTTGTTACATAAACAAAATTTTTAAAAGGTTAAAAGAGCATTCACTGAGGTCTTTCAGAGATTAATCAGGACTCTGGGTAGATATTAAACTAATGGTCCTCTGATACACTAAAAAGGGAAGGACCAAGATGGCTTAATTTAATAATTTTCATCTTCCATAGAAGATTATGCATGTGAATATCCTTGGTGAGCTCATTGTTATCTGGAAAAGAAGGCCTGCACTTTCTTTTAGAGCTCTGTAATCAAATGACCCATCAAATTAATTAATGGGATTTTAATCTAGTGCAGCTAGCATGCTAATTAACTTGTCAAGTACGTACACAAAGTCTCTACACAAGTTATTTTTAAAAGTCTGTGTAAGTGTAGATGCACCATCACAAATTCATGAAATAACTCTGAAACAATATGCAAATATCTTGGAAGGAACAATGGCTGGCACCATGGAGGAGGAGAGCTGAGCAGAGGAAGAGCACGGTTGCAAGGAGAGACATTTTTATTATGTACCTTTTGTGTTTTGAGTTCTGGTGCAACAAGCCTACATTAACAACTAGAAAAATGTTTTAATTAAATCTTTGCAGAAGTTGCAAAAAGAAAAAGGGAATGAGGGAGGTACGAGTGGGACAGGAAGAGACAATGAAAAGAAAGAGGATTTGATAAGGGTGAAGAGAGGAAAGCAGGAAAAGGCAAACATTCTGTCTTGTTGCTACAAACGAGCCCTGGTTTGAAATTCTCTAACCTGAAGTCTTCTTCCTAATCTTATCTCATCTATCCCCAACCCCATCACATGTTTAAAGCAAATCTCAATCACTATAACATTTCATCTATAAGAAATTGACTATATTTCTGTAACATTTAAGCATTTAACATAATAATCATGGCAACAAGAGTGAACAACATTTTGTCTATGATATTATAATCTGTATTACCATTTTTAATAATTATACTGTATGAGCACATCTAAATTCTAAATCAAGTTGGATGTGTTTAAATAAGTGGGGGGGCATCATCATACTTTGTGTCCATCTTTTTTGACAGTAACTGGCAAAGGTGAATATTAACAGTCCGCATTCTTGCAGATGGCTAAGTACCATGTGTTTAGATCAGGCCTAAGGGTATTGAAAGAGCCATGAGGATGGTGTTTCAAACATCCTGGACATGCCCCTCAAACTGTTATGCTCCTAATCCCACCCACTCTTCTGTGTATTGAATTCTTATCTTACATTTTTTCAGAAAATATTAGTCTATTTACTTCTGTTATCAAAGATAATCCACAGCATAAAACTGTTCTATTTCAAAGCTATCACACGTACTCTGATTGCCACAACAATAATCCTTTTCTAAATGTGTAAATTGGTTTACATGGCTCAGAACACTCGGAGTCAATATTAGTTCATTTCAGGAACTTTGAAAAGTAAGGTTGAAGTCAATAAATCTAATCAGAGAAAACCTCTTTCCAGAATGCACAGTAGACCTAGCAGATTCTCTCAGAGTAATGTGACTCTCTAGATGAACACTTCTGAAAGTCTTAGAAATATTAGTGAGAGCCACCAAATATGTGAAGCATCCATTGAGGTTAAAATGACAGTTTTTCCTACAATGAGGTAAAACGAAAGAGGAGGCTAACAGAAATATTTAATTCATTTCTTTAAAAAAGTAAATGAGCTGTATTTGTATTTACATATAGGAAGTCTCAGTACGTATAAGAAGAAAATGAGTGCCAGCAATTCAACAAAATCCTCTAATTATTGTAAAAGATTGAACAGTTTTACAGTGTTTTAAAGATGCTGATATGTTCTGGTTGCTTATGTCCTCTTTAGAGAAACTCAGACAAATACTTTTGTGAGCAGTGGCATACACTTGAAATCCGAGAGACTCAGAAGGCTGAGTCAGGAGAATTACAAGTTGAAAGCCAGCCTCAGAAACTTAGCAAGGCCCTAGGTAACCTAGCAAGACACTGCCTCAAACAAAAAATAAAATGGACTGGAGATATGGCTCAGTGGTTAAGTGCTCCTGAAGTCAATTTCTAGGAGCAAAAAATAAATAAATAAATATAAAAATAGTGTTGTAATATGTTTGCCTTCTCTGAAGAAAATATCAACAAATTATCTGTCTTAATTGGTTTGGTTTGGTTTTGGTTCTACCTGTAAAGCAACTATGTATATATCATTAACTATACAAGTCTATGTCTTAGTTTGTCATCAGGGATGCTAATTATTTTTATACTTCATCAATGGTGTTTTGCACATACAAATATAAATGCATTTGGCATGAGCAGAGGACAGGCAAATGATTTGAACTGTTCAACTTAAGTATAGATGAAATACTAATGAACTGTGCCCGTGGCAGTAATTTTGCATGCTTGTGAATTCTTTTCAAATTTGCTTTCTGGAATACTAGCTTTGAAAGATTTAATCTGCTGAAAACAAAGCCATCAAGCTTTGCAAGTTCATATGTAATAGGAAAGACAAAATGTGAAGGAACAATCTCTGGGTTAGGGGAAATCTTTCATTACTCCAGAGCTTTCTCTTTTGGTAGAATTTTATAGTTTTCCAGTGACATCTTCACTTACTTCTTTTGCCTTCACAATAGCATAGGACTTGGGCAAAGTATATTATTGCTCATAATTCTCTGAAGTTCAGAACTAACAAATAGGTAATTTTTCTGGGACACTGGAAGTATCATGTACCTCAATCAAGATTGTAGGTACATAATTGTATACACACATAAGATTCCATCAAGCTATGATTTATGCAAGCTATACCTTAATTATAATATTAAGCTACTACATTCAGTAAGTTATAATGGTCTTCATATACTATGCAGTAATCTCCTTTAAATCCTACTAAGGAGGTAGCCAGGAGAAGCTTCTTCCTGAAATAATATGGCTATTGAGTTAGACAGATAAACAAATGAGCTTTTGCTGGTGGTAAGAAATTTTCCTGGCTGCACCTTACTAAACACAATGCAAAACACTTTCCAAGTTTCATAGTCAATGTCCACATCACTCTTAAGAACAGATAATGCACAAGGTTATTTTATTGACTATGTAATGCAATACCAAATTATATAAGAAGCTGCTCAATCAGTAAATAGAAACAAATTAATAATTCCCTTTTGTTCTTTGGGATTCAGCCATTCTAACTCTGGCCCCAATGGACCATAAAGTTGGTCATGAATCAACCCTTAATTATTTCCTTCCTTAATTTGTGTGCAAGTACTACTTGGCTATTCAGAATTAACCTAGAGAAATCTGGATGGCATGGGGCTCACAGCATGAGCTACTCATAGACTTATGGCAGTGGGTTAGAAGAGAGAGTTGATGGATCTTTCAGTGTTGATTTCTCTGTAGCCTCATGAGGCAGAGGATATAGGGAATCTCAAATTAATTCTCTAATGAAAATATACAATGCCCAATTTAAAATATCTCCTGTAATTCTATTTGGCTATAAATTACTTGAGTATTTTGACCACACAGAAAGATTGCACAGAGATTATAAAGGTATTGACATTGGATATCATGTCAAAGTGTATTATAGCCACGCCTAAGTCACACAAAACTGTACCGCCTATAAACTAATGATGCAGATATGATAGGACTTGGACATTGGAGATAATGTATTTGGACCAGAATTAACTATATTCCAACATTAAGACAAAAAAGCACAAATCTCTGTCAAATTGCACCTGTTTATATATAGCATCATTTAGATGTGTTAGTTAATATATTCAGACAAAAAATGAAGTATCCCAGGAGAATTAATTAAGAAAGAGCCACCCTAGGATTCTGTGAGTAACCTTAATCCAAACAACATCTAGTCCCATTAAGCGGACAGTAAAAAATTCATCTCAAGATAATACACATCTGGAATTACCTATTGACTATTCATTGGTATTTCATTAGGAATTTCTTATAGGCTAAATATAGTCTAGAAGTTTTGGGGTTTCCTGATTTTTCTTAATAATTTCAGATAACAACAGTGAATAAAATAAAATTGTGATGTTTCTAATGGTTTACACAGAGTCAGTTTAATGCATATTGGTGTGATTTAGAATAATCTTAATGAAATAAATCAGACTCCTATAATTCTTTTATATATCGTAACAACAAAAATAAGTGGAAATTATTTTTATTAGTTATGACTTCATGGAGTTCATGAAATGTTAGAATACATGGAAAACGTTTTGTACTACAGAAAGCAGAGAATGATAATAGTCACTAACAGAACTACAAGCCACTACTGGTCTCACAGTCACCTGACTCCCTTGATTTAGAATAGTTGTGAAATTTCTTTCTTTTTGATTTTTCTTATTACTCTGGGACATATGATTAACTTCACATGTGTGTGTATGTGTATGCACACCCACATATATGTGTATAATATAGTTGTCTCATGTGACCCTATCAAATATTTTCTTTTGAGTCTCATTGAATTTTGTACAAACATCCATGTAATTCAAGGATATGTCAACCCAAAGAGGATTACATGACAATCCTGAGTTGAATTAAATATGAGTTGTATATAGTGGTGGCATCTGATTTAACTCTCTTGGGTATTTATTTTCATGCAATATTGTGATTGTAGCCTCCTTGTTCAACTTCATTTCATATATGCTTATGTGAAGTTCATCAAGAATAGATAATGGCTTCTAACTTAGAACAGCAGATTAATAAAACCTGGAATATACAGCACAAAATATTATTTTTTCTCCAAAGCAGAAAGAAATGTTCTGGCATAAACTCAAAAGCTGCATTTCCTTGGCTTTTGCCTTAAAGTAGAACTGACAGCCATGAGTTAAGGAAATAATTACAGGAAAGGATGCAGAGGAAAATAAACCAAGAGAGAAGAGACATGCAATATCCATGAATTACAACTTTATGTGGTCAGCATTTTTATTTGTAGAGATAGTCTGACTATGTATTATCTGTTCATAAATAAATATGGTCACAGTGCATGTAAAGTATTTATAAATTACTTGTCAGGTGCAAGTACTTATTTATATTTGATGTTTATTGCTCCTATCACTACACAATCGAGGCGCTTTAGGGAAATTAAAAACACGAGTTAGTTCTAGCAATATCTATAATAAATTCAACTTCATAAAAATAATTATTCCTACATCTAAAATATAATTTTGCAAGATTGACTTGCTTTTCTAAATATTGAATAAAAGCAAATAATAAAATGCTGTTTACAAGCTTCTAGGCTAAGATGTTGGATTACAACATTTAATTTCCCTCCCATGAAATTTATCAAAATAAGCAAAAAAAAAAAAAATAGAATCCAATCAACAATAATCACAAAAACAAGAGAACAGCAGTGCAATTTAATAAACCAGTCCAAAGGAAGAAAGAAATGTTACTGGAGGAGAAGGAAGAAGGGTATATGAAAAGCACAGCTCCCAATTATGCCCTCATCCTCAAAAAGAGCTTGCTGATGTTTCTTAATACCATTATAAATGGTGTCATGAAAAATTCAATTGACAGCTTTTTCTTTAGATTGAACATTAGTGGGAAGTGCTTCAGGGGAGATGTGTGAAGTCAAGGGAAATGAGCTAGCTGCAGGAACATAGGGAAAGAACGCTACCTGAGAGTGGAGTGAACACCAGAACAGGGCAAAGGACAAAGGAGAAGCCAGTGCATGCCATATGCTCTGACCATCTCCTCTCCTCCCTAGTGGCTGAAATTTCCTCAGGCTACAGAAAATTGGCTAAAGAATAGTTAGCTTTTAGATTTTAGTGTGAAATTGTCAAAGGATGGATCTCAGAACATGCAGCACAGTGTCACTATATGCTATATTAAAGCAAATGAAAAATCTCACCCTGGCCACTCCCAGAAGAGTAAGTTAAGAAGAGAAGATTGCATTAGCTCCAGTCCTCTATATGTTTTCATTTCAAATCACCATCCACCTTCAAAATCTGAAGTTCTAATATGCTCTATCATATAAAACAATCATCCTCACTAAGATGTGTTGGAGTTCCATAGCCACACAATCTTTTGTCCCTCAGACTCTACATTTTCTCTAATCTATCTTCCCTTCATGTTTCGGTTTCTTTTCCTATACAGCATAAATTCTATGAACTCCGATTATGTCACCAACAGTCTTTAGTCTCCTAGAAATGTTTTCTCTCTGGTTTGTGTTATTGTAGTTTTTCTTTGTTCTCTCATGTCTTTTGCACCAGAATATTCTCCTACTATCGTTTCTAAAGGAGGATCTTCCCAAGGGTTTTATCTCTTCCCTTTAGTCCTTAGAACAAATCATCACAGATTTTTAAGCAACACAGACTTATTTTTTCACAGTTATGTATGTCAGAAGTAAAAAATCAGGTGCTAGAGTCAAAATGTTGTCAGGGTTGATTCCTTCCCTAAGTTCTAGAGGAAAACTAGAATCCTTGCCTTTATCAATTTGTAGTGCTCATCTGTGTATCTTGCTTTGTCACCTTCTCTTTCATCAGCAAAGCATATCATTCCAATCTCTGCTACCATCATTACATCACTTTCTCCTCTGACTGTGGCACCTCCTGCCTCTCTCTTATGTGGGACATTACATTATATCAGTCCTACCCAGATAACTTGGGATAATCATAATCTTATCATATTCTTAAAGATTCTCACTTAATCCCATCTGCAAAATCCTTTATGCTTATAAGGCTCCAGGAATCAGGATATGGCCATGTTTGGAAAGGATTTCATACCCTGCTATACTTTATTTCTTTGTAGGGCTCTAATTCCAAAAAAATTAATTCTGATAATTCTGATTCATATACTAAAGGATCTCCAAAGACTTCCCTGATAAGCCACCTTTCTACTGATCCAGGTTCCTTCATTAGAATATCTCACAGACATAGCAAAATCCAAAATAACCAGTCATCAGTCCACCTTTTTACATTATATCTAAATAAAATTTCCTTTCCTTTCCCCTATTTTTAAACTTTTCCCCCAAGCTGATCGATTTGATTATGATGTAACCATGGTCCCCAGGCCTCCTTCTTCTGATTTTGACTATGATGTTCTTTGACTGGGTTACAGCTCTCTCTTTCATGAGTTCCTAGTACTATAAACCATTCCATCTGTAGTTCTTAACACATTATAATTTAGCACAGAATTGTAGATTTATATAAATTCATTGGTGTGAATATTTTATTCATCTGTTTTCTCCACTGAACTATAAGCATGCGGAAATAGAGTATTCCTACTCTTATATTTTCATTAACTTTACACAGATCCTGGAGCATACATGTTCAATAAATGCTAGTTAAATAAATGAATGAATAAGTACCTATGTTCTGCCAGAAACTGCACTCAACTTTGAGGAAAAAATAATAAACCATAGGAGCAGGTCTCATAATTTTGCAGTCCTTTCTTTCAAAAGTTTGAGGTTGATCATTTCAATTATCAATCAGAGAATATATTGAAGTTCATTTTTCAATGTTTTAGTGTTTAAGAAGTACCTGAACAAAGCTCTTCAGCTCTCTTGCCAAAGAATCTAAATGGAAGTTTCTCTTCATGAGCATGCACAAATGGTGTTAGATTGAGTAAGATAAATTTTGATCCTAAATCCACCTTTCCATATTTTGAAGGGAAAGAGGCACTAAAAGCAATCCTAACATAGCAAATATTATAATTGTTTTAAATATACAGAATCCTTAGTCTCAATGATTTGGGGTTTCTCAGAGCTGGAGTTGTGCTTAGCAATACCCTTGCTTGCTTCTCCTTTTTCTTGTTTAATCACCTGACTGATAGCGGACTACGGAGAGAAAGATGGTCTTCATTTATCATTCCACCTTATTTTAACTCCACATTGCGACACAAATTCTTCTAAATTGTGTAAGTCTCATGAGTAGAAAGAATAGTTACTTCCCTCTCATTTTTTTGTGAGGAAGGGGGTGGGTTTGACAAAAGTAACATAGATTATGTAACTTTTAGACAATAGAAATTTACTTTGAACAGCTCGGAGGCTGGAATTTCAAGATTAAGGTCGATTCAGCATCCAACAAGGTCTGCACTTTTTCATTCATGGTGTCCTCTCACTGAGTCCTCACAGGATAGAAGGGGCCTGAAAGCTCCCTGAGCCTCTTTATAAGGACACTAATCCCATTCAAAGGGGGTTTGTCTTCTTGACCTTTTTAGCTCTCAGTGACCCCCACCTCTTACTAACATCACCTCAGGAATAAGATTTCAATAGATGAACTTGGGAAGGATACAAACATTCAGACCATAATGTGACCCCTAACCTTCATACTAATTTTAACTCAGTTAATGTTCATGATCATCAAAAAATATAAGACTAGAATCTAATCACAGTCTTATAAGAATGCTTGCTGGAAACTGATTTCCTGCTCTCTCTTCAGCCTTCTAAATAATTGAATAATTGAAAACTATTGGTAAAGAATTTAATTTAGCATATATTTTCTCAAAAATTATTTAGCAAGAAATAAATTAGAATAGAGTCTGCTAGTAAAGATAGGCAAGAGAATGGAGACAGCAAAAGCTTATAAAGTCAGAAAACAAAAAATGTTACATTTCATGCTATAAAAAATCCTCTTTTGCAAACAGGATTGTTTCAAATAATAAATTGCCGTATGCCAATCAAAAGTAACATTTCCACAACTTTTGCATACTTTTATTTGCCTATTTTATGCACATCTTATCGTTGAGTTACAGTACTCATTTTCCTATGTAGAAAAATGAGCCTAATCTGTAGATTGATACTGTTTTCTCTTTATGTGTAAAAACTCATCAAATTCTGTGATGTCTCAGGTACAATTCAATATCTTAAGCAGTTAATAACAAGTAACATACAAGAATCATATCCTAAAATTTCCATTGTGTTCTCAGTGGGGTCTTGTCACCATTTAGTAGAACATACAGCATTTAGCCAGGTAGGAGGAAAGCCTTCCTCCTCCTCTTTATCATTAAAGATGAGTATTTTAGGGCCTTTTCATCATTCCACTACAGCGTGGTCCTTGAAGAACTTGGAAGAGTAGAGCTGCTTGGCCTACGGTTTACATCCCTCTTCCTACCTAATTAGACTGCTTAAGAATTCAATAAACTGCCATCATGCTACTGTTGCAAGTCTACTCAAACCCTTTTATTTTCTAGTTAGACAGCAAGATTTTGCCCTAAGATCAGCCCTAGCTTCCCATGGACAAATTCTGTTCTTTCAATAGGAGAAACCCCAAACACAAGAGCACCTTTTATTTCCATATTTTTCAATTTTTAACTCATGCTCTGAACATTTGGGGAGGTTTGACTAAAGATGGTAACATAATACTTTTTATTGCCTTTATAAATTGGAATTAATAAATGATATCTTTACTTGATTAAATCTTAAAGCTGATTAATAGCAAATAGTTACTCTGAAAGTAGTCACATTCCATAATTTGAAAGAAACTTGTACATGTAATAGCACCATTCAATATTTATGAAAAATTTTCTCTATGACTATAGACATACCTATTAATGGGTTTCTAAAAATGAGATTCTGTAATTAGCACTTAGACAACTCATTATCTATTTTAGAATTTTATCAGTCAAGCTTTGTCTAATACAGAATTAAAGGAGGGTGAAGAGAAACTGTAGTCAATATTCTTTTCACAATAGTGGCCTCGTACCTAACATCAGTTTTTCAAGTGTATGATGCCATTACCATGTGTGTTGTTTTTACTTTTGAAAAAGAAAAAAGGCTTTATTCAAATTATCTAAGCTAGTACCTTCTCTAAAAAAATCTATTTCAGTTCTTCCCCCTCTCTTTGCTGCCACCTCTTTGTTTTACAAGTAATGATAAATGTGATAATGAGTAATGACATCTATTCATGGAAAATGTGAAAGGTCTGAAGTTACAATACTTTTCATTAGGAAAATGTGTCTCCAGCAGTCAGGCACCTTGACTTAATCAGCCCAGCTCAGATTCTATACAAGAAATGAATTTCCTTTAAGTTTCCCAGAGTCCCCTTCTTCCTACCCTCACCTCCCACTTCAGTCCTGTTAACTGCAAGATCTTTTCCTTGGCAGTTTAAGTGTAAAGAAATGTTTCAACTCTTATTTTATCCATTAAAATGCAAATGATGCAGAGTTTTCTGATTGTTTTATCCCTTAGAAGCTTTTGGATAAGCAACATCGAGTATGTGTTTTCAAAGTGAATTCTTATGCATCTTTTGACTTCTTCCTTCAAAACACAGAACATAATGAATGATTATTGTTAACCCAAAGTACAGTGTGCATGGAGATTAAAAATGACCTTGCTGCCTTGGTCTCTGTTTAAGACCAGCTGTGTGGTGCACTTTGGACTTCTGAAAATCTTGAGGTTGTACGTGTTATTTCTATAGCTCTTTCATATAAGGACCTCAAAGCTATAAATCTTTAAATTATAATTGATAGTATGCTATTTAAATTGCAACTAAAAATTAGTACCTATGCAATTAATGTAAGAAAAATAATCCACCATAAAACTGATCAGTTTTAGAAATGTATAAACTAGTGCGGTTTTTTTTGTCAGAGGTTGACATGAGGAAAAAAAAGAGTTGTTACACATTTGAATACCATGCACACATATTTATTTATTCATGCAAATATAGTATATTTATATAATACAAATACATAATGCTAATAGAATAAAATTTAAATTGCCACAAAATGGATGATATTAATTTTCTTGCAACAGATAGGTAAGAAAATTTTAAAAAATACACAAGAACACATACACATTAGTTTTCTTAGTCAGCTTCTTAACTTTCAGTGATGATACAACATGCCTTTTTAAGGTGACTTACCTTTATCCAAATGTCACTTTCTAAAAACTCAAAACGAAGCAGTGTTGTCATTCATCTTCAACATCCTTCCTGTTTCCTCCCTTTCTCAGGAGCACTTGCCATCCAGTCCACTATGTCATTAGAATTGGCCTTTCTTGGCTCATTTCAGGTTCCATCAAATTTTACCTGTATTTGTCTCATCTCTTCAAGTTCCCGGTAAACACCACAAGTTACTCTGTCATTCACAGTGTTTGCATAGATACATGTTACCCCAGATTGCCCTTGGGAAAAGAGGGTTTAACACTACAAATAGTTCGCTGTCTTGGTAAGAATGCAGGCAGGATAACGTGCAAGGTATTGGTATTAGAACCTTTATAAGTGTGTTTTACTTCTAGGGTTACCTGATGTAATTAGCTTTCTACTCTTCCAGAATTAAGGTCCACTTTGAAAAAAGGTTCTCAAGCCAATGAACACAGCTGAACCCTTAGGCATATTTCAATTTAGACTCTTTTTGTGAAAACCATATCAAACAATGTTTCTTGAATCTGCCTAAATATATTCCCTTTTCCTTGATCTTGTTTTCATTTTAGATATCAGCTATTTTGTTTTTTTATTCAGAAATTTATTCATTGAATAAACAAGCTTCTAATGAAACAATATAGTATATATATAAATTCTGAAAATTAGATTTACCCCCAAGAGCCATCCCCAATTACCCATTCTTATCCCTCCGCCCCACCCGATATCAGCTATTTTAAAAATTCCACCGGCATTATTTTTAACCATACTATTCATTTTTAACTCTTGACAAGGAGCATTTGGGTATAACCACCATCTACAAACTTACCTTTTATAATCTCTGGCCCAGGTTATGGAAAAACTTTTGCATCTTAGATACATGCAACCATCTTGCAATCACTTTACTTCCCAGGCAGTAAATATTAATTTTGGCATGTGTTTACCCAAATAAGTAGTGGCTATTTGCTGAACCCATTATATAGCACTCTCCACAATTCTCTGCCTGCCTAAAAATTATACTTCCAACAAGACTTTTAGTCCAACCAGTTCATCAGATACAATACTTTGCTTCTTGTAACCTCAACGTCCTTCCCTGCTATGTGAAGGGAAAGGCTAAGGTAGTTCCCTCCCATTTTTGTGAGTCAAAATATTTACTGGACCATTTGACAAAAGAGATGGAGCTGCTTGCTCTCATTCCAAAACACAAGGAGGCATTTTAAAAGACTTGGAGGGCTGGAGCTATGGCTCAGCAGTTATGGTGCTTGCCTGCCATGCTTGAGGACACGAGTTTGAACCCCAGCACCATGTACGTAACTAAAGCCACATGAAAAACTAAATAAAATTGATTCCCTTTCTCTCTCACTGTCTCTCTCTTTCTTAAAAAAAAAGACTGTTGTAAAATAAAATTCTAATCTGTCCATATTTTTATTGAAGTGAACTAATAGATTATGTTACACAACTTTAATAGCTCCTAGAGTTTGAAAAGTTGTTTTTATAATATGCTAATTACCTACAGTCAGTTCATATTATAAGCCATTCAGAGGCTTCAAGCAAAAAATAAATGGGGCAATTCTGTAATAGTAGCAACAGGCCTTGAATATAAAATCAGAATTTAAAAAATTATGTTCTATGCTTCATATTAACCAAAAATTAAATATTCACATAAAATTATATAATCTTTTCTTTAACTTATTCACTTCTCTCTGTCAAAATTTTCTTGTTAAAACTATAAATTAAGTCTATACCTATGCTATTTATTTATAAAAAATAGTCTACCTAGAACAAATAATGAGAAAAGGTTTCAGCTCTTTATACACAAAAGTTTCCATAATACATTGAAATGCTCTAAAAAATATATTAATTTCCTATTACTAGATCCAAAAATGCAAGGATAAAGAGGGAAAAAAAGGTTCCTGAAATTTATCCTTTTATCTTATATACCTAGGAGTGTGATCCAACATCATATCAAAAGAGATACATAGAGAATTCATAATAGGAGAATCTGAAAGCAAGTGCTTGAAGCAAATTCAATTTACCAAAAATTCAGTATGGAAAAATTTCAGAAGCTTTTCTAACACTTTACTAATAACACAGGAATGATGCATTGACTAGTGCTATGAATTTATAGTCTGAAGAAGTAAGCAACACTATGTGGATTTCTGGCGTATTAAGTTTTCTTCTCTTCTAGGGTTTTATGGCTAATGCATAGTAGGTTTCATTGCCTGAGCTCATGGTCCTATCACTCTTCTGTTTGTTTTCAGTTACTATGATAGTATTTTTAACAAAGAACTAAGTTGATTTTACAGTTGTTCATAATTTTCTTTGTTCTATATATTTGATCTTCTTATAAATGAATAAATATATATTTAATGAGGGCTGAGATGGCATCTTCCATTTGTTGGGCACTGTCCAATTGCATTAGTACCACAATGCCCCT